>KN499411.1:0-12450 GCA_000787155.1 Scartelaos histophorus | reverse complement strand
ATCCTTTTATCCTTTTTTTTTCTTAAAATCTAAATACTTTTTTGGCAGTGTTTGCGAATGTGCATTGTGTCTCCACCATTAGAGATACATGTAGAACACCCCCGGAATTATGTCACTGCAGAGGATCAATATCATGAGTGAGCTGAACAGTCCACAGTGGCACGGTCGTGCTCATCAGTGTCCATTCACAGCACCTCAATTTGTTTGTATTCACCAAGACAGTACAAAAAGTTTTCATAACTTGAGCCATAACATCATCTTAGTTCAGAGGCTGCGTATTTGAGGTGGTAGCCCTGAAATTCATTGTTCTTGAATGTAACTCTAATTGCCCAATAATTTAGTTTGATGTGCGTTGTGCGTTTACATCCATATCCTTATATAAAACGTAGGGAGGTGTGCCTGTTTAAGTTTTGAAAGACGCTTTGCTGCTGTGTAAAGGTGACGGCTTGATCAGGGCTTCACGTTGCTGGAGTCCTGATGAGTGTGGTGGGATCAGGACCTGGGTCGATTTGTTCATTAAAAAAACATTTGAATCAATTTAATATTTGAGAATCTTATGCACAACTTTATCAATGTGCTTTAAATTTATGGTGTAAAGGGTCGATCCTGGTCTGGTGATTTCAAATATATTCCAATTTACACATCTACCACAGTTTTAAAACATATCGCTGTCCATCAAGGTGCACTATGTATCTTTTTGCTAATGGGTCTGTCACCTGCTTGTTTCTATGCATTGTCACTGCCTGGAATGTTCCACAGTATGACATTAAACTGCTCTACCTTACATGTATTCAATTGCATGTGGTTTTATTGCTTGAAAAATACCTAGAAAAACAGGCATTCTGATTGTAACCATACATCTGACCTCTAACTGCTCCATGAAGATAGAAGGGTTTAATGCCATATTGTGAAACATTCCAGGCAAAGCAACAACTAACATTTGACTGACCCTTCAATGAACAAGTTACACCTTTTATAGATTTCTGAATGACCTGGACAAAATTGGTTTGGAACACATTTGTGGTAGCTTTGTAAGTGTTGGAAAGCTGGTTTGCATGATTTTTGCAGGTTTTGACCTAAATCCCAATCAATATAATTTCTTTGTCCTTTTAAGAGAAATTCTCCATAAATATTGAATTAACTTTTTGCAAATTGTTCCCTTTTCAGCTTTGATGGCAAAGGAGAAACCACCAATCACTGTTGTTGGAGATGTTGGAGGCCGGATTGCTATTATTATTGTAAGACGAGCCAACTTTTCTTAGTATAATGTTGTTGTTTTGTATTCCTATGTTGATCTTTCCATGTTTTTTATAGGATGACATTATTGACGATGTGGAGGACTTTGTAGCAGCAGCTGAGATCCTTAAGGAGAGAGGAGCCTATAAGATTTACATTATGGCAACACACGGGCTGCTGTGTGCGGAGGCTCCCAGACTCATCGAGGAGTCTGCCATAGATGAGGTATAATTATGTTGGTGATATTAGGAGATGCATAAAACCTCACAATTACCAGTGCATTCAACAAGCTGAATAGGAAATTACTGCCAAAGTACTGCCTGTGCTCAAATTGGTCGTCAGCCCACGGAAACAGCTTTTACAGGGTTTGTGGACTTTTCAGAGGTGCACGGAACGGCGACAATGAGCAATGGCACACTTTTGAGCTCAACATCTGTTTGTTGCACATCTTTGCACAATTATTTCTACTTTAAAAGGCAGAGTTACAATCTATTTTCTTATAAATTTACATTATATGTTCTTTGTATCCATTTTCTTTAATAGTCAGCCAAGCCATAGCATCTCACTGTAAATTTATTTCACTTTTTTTTAGCATTTTTATATTTTCAATATTAAAATTATACATTGCAAAAAACAAAAATTGACAAAAACACAAGAACAAAAAAACTCCCACGAGCCACCCCTCTTTTTACACTCATCACATACACAATAACACACACAAAAGCAATGGGCATAATAACACTAACAGGCAGTCAAGTCCAGTCCTGTCAAGATTTTACAAAAAGGTGCCCACGTCTGTTTGAAGTCCAGTCGTTTCTCCCTCACTGAATGGAGAATCTTTACTTGGTAGCAATTTTTAGCATTTTTTTTTTTCTTTTCTTTTTTATGCGCTGACAAGTGCTTTTAACTTTGTACTGACATACAAAAGATAAAACACTTCCAGCCTCATGCTTTCACAGTCTTAACCAGTGTGCTTTATTTAGGTTGTGGTGACCAACACTGTTCCTCATGAGATCCAGAAGCTGCAGTGTTCCAAGATCAAAACTGTGGATGTGAGCATGATCCTGGCAGAGGCCATTCGCCGGACCCACAACGGGGAGTCTATGGCCTATCTGTTCCGAAACATCGCAGTGGACGACTGAGGCGACACACGCTCTGACATTCCTCTGTTTACACTTGACCAAAGACACAAGGACCAACCACACAACTCCCATATGATTTTGTGAAAAGAACTGCAGATCACCGAGAGATGTTTCACGCTTTTAATCTTTGATATTGAATCCAACTAGTTTCCTGTTAAATGAGAATGGTGAAAGAGCACTCAACAAAATTAGTCCTTTGTTACTTTTTAATGTTAAATTCTAAAGCAATTTAACCTTTTCCACAATACTCTGATTTGTCATAATAGCACCTATACGTGATTAAACTACTACTGTTTGCCCTTTATTGCATAAAAAGTGACTTCTTTTTTATGTAACACTATTACACTGTATGTTCATTTAAAAGGTAATGGCTTGCTGTGGCACTAAAGCAAATATTCACAATAAATTCACTCAAGCCAATGTTAAAGACCAATTTCAGTCCAATCCACTTTATTTATATAGCACAATTCATAAATAAAATAGTTTCCAAAGTACTGCAGAATACAGATAATACAATGGGAATATATAATAAAGCTCTATTTAACATCACTAGTTCTCATTAAGACAATATTTCTAGTAAAATCAAATAAGAGCAAAAATACCAATAAATAGGTATGTATTTTCTACCATTAAATGTAATGAATTTCAGGATCAATTAAGTTTCTATGTTTGTATGTAAGTAGCTGTTTATCTAAGCTGCACATCCTGCTAACAGTTCACATTTAGTTTAAACAATAGATGTAAATGTCACAGATATTTTTGGCTCTAGACTGTGACATCTGACAGGTGAGTTTCAGTCACGGTTTCAGTCACAGTTTTTTCATACATCAGAGAGCCCATTGTTCAGAAAGGGGAATCATCTTTACTTCTCATTTATTGGTTTATTACTCTGTTTAATTGTGTCTAATTATTTTAGAAACATTCTAGCTATTTTTCTTTTTTCAAAAGTTTTTTTTAGACGGTGACTCAGTCGGCACAGTCTGACTCAGTGCCATCTGACGTTTTTGTGTTAATTTTATTCCATCACATAGAAAAAAATATGCTTCACTGTAGCAACCTACACGGCTTCCCATTTTAGCAACTTTTAAAAGCTGAACTATACTAACAAAGTAAATAGACTACTGACTACTTACATTTGAGTACATTTTCTCTTGATGTAATGAGTCCTTGACCCTGAACTTGTTCCAAACACCTCAGAGCTCATATTCTGCTGAGGAGCTTTGACCAAGTCCAGCAGCAAAGACCAATCGAAAAAGTGCCCACTCAAAAATCCTTGTAGAAATAAATCTAAGTAATTAAAGAATAAATCATAAGAAAATTATACGTAGACTTGTAGGATATCTCTTTCTTGACTGATGTTGCTTAACCTGTCCCCTACTGAAAATGAACTGATGTGCGGAAGGTTGTTTTAAATGTTGAAACTGAAAGAGGAACTTCTCAAAAACGTTTTTTGGGCCACTTCCCTAAATGATAAATTCAAAAACCTGGGTCAGTGTACTCTTGATGGATGACCAAGCTGTGGCTAGACTTTACTATAGTTCCTTCTATAGACAAATTAAATACATATGTTATATGTTTAATTGTGGATTCAGTACACCTTTATACAAACTAATAAAAATAAGCCATCTCAAATCATACCTGAAGTTGAGTTTTGTTTCATTCACACATGTTTGAGTAATCCTGCATTATTAGTTTGTCTACATTTCCAAAGCTCAAAATGCTCCATTTCACCTTGTGATGTCATTCAAGTGTCATGTCAACAGCTACCTTTTACTTTTTGTTCAGTAGAGATTGGCTATTCCAGTTCTCAAATAATCCAAATAATTCTTGTGAAGGTGTATGGAGTTAAAAAATAAAAAAAACCTTCTGTATTACATCATGCCATCACAATGTGGAACAGCGTGTTTTCCTTTTGAGAGAAGAACATAGCCTAAATGTACAGAATTTTTGTGAATGTGTGAATGAAACAAAATACAATTCAATGTATATTTTTGATGAGGAAACAGCATTATAACCTAGATCAGAAAAATAGCATAATGCAAGTAAATAAACGCTAACTGTAGTACTTGTTTTTTATCTGAAGGGGGCAGTGTTGAATCAAACAAGTCGCTGTGGTATGTGGAGCGCTGTCGTATTCTGTTATTCAATATATTCATGTTATGTTGATTAGTCCACAGTAATATTGCTTTTGTATAACCACTGTACAATAAGAAGTATTTTTTTACTCCGTTCAAATCAAATCAAAGCAGTGACGGCATCCAGTTAATTAACATAATTTCTTAATGTTGATTGTTTGGGCGTTTGACACGAGATTTTGACCACAGGGAATGTGACCTTATAAGAATTTCTTTGTGCGTACATTTGGCTTGGCTTGCAGTAAAAAATGCTGTTCTCTAATGACAGCAAAATATACGAAAAAACATGTGAAGCCATAATTGTGAACTGAACCACCCAGTTTATTTACTATAAATTAAATCAAAATCTCATATTTTCTCAATCTTTTAGACCCAATTTTGTGGGTTGATTTGACCCATCTAGGTTACTTTACTACAGATAAATGTCATCTTTATGTAGTAATATGTAGTATAATATGAAGTTATTAGTTGAGAAAAAAAACAACAATACAAGTGTTAATCTGTGCCTGTATTTTATTGCACGTTTAATTCCACAATCCACATTGAAAACAGCGAATACGTACAATAATTTTCTTGATTAAAAAAAATTTAATTTATGAAGTAAAAGCTTAAAAAAATGCTACTTTAAAGTCATGATTTCAAAAATGAAAAAGTGCTTTTACAATTGCAATTTACATTTTCACCACATTTTCAAAACTACATGGAATTTATGCCATGCTCACAATGCATACAAATTGTACAAAAATGTAAACATGAATTTGAACAACTGAGGATAAAGCGATTTTGAGCTATTACAACAGATCCAGTGGCGGTTGAACAGTCTAGAGAACATTAAAGTTAAAATCTACAAAAAGCTCCACTGTGTTGATCTAAGCATCATCACCAAAGCAGCAATAACATTACATTGCATTTGATATAAGTCCTTTCTTTTTTCCACAATCATTTTAGTAGTTTAGAGTGCTCTTCAAAGTTACTGTAGATTTTCATTTTTCTCAGCTCATTCTCTGTCCAGCAGACTTAAGTAGCCCCCTCACAGCTTTGCTTGTGTTACGACAGAATACAACTGTTGGTTTTGTTCATGGGTGGTCTGAAGTCGGTATCTTTGGGAAAGGTCTCTCTTCGTCTCCGCAGAGCCGGACTCAAGCGACTGGGCAGATTCGCCTGCTGCAGGAGCTCCTTGAACACCTCCACCACATTGGCATTGTCCTTTGCTGATGCCTCCAAGTAGCTGTTGTTCCAATCCAACTCCACAGTGGACAAAACATCATCTCCAGACACCTGCCGCTCATCTTCTCTGTCCACTTTGTTCCCTACCACCACTATGGGCGTGTACTTATCCTCCTTGATCTCCAAAATCTCATCTCGGAGACTTTT
The DNA here is from genome assembly GCA_000787155.1 of Scartelaos histophorus. NCBI lineage: Eukaryota > Metazoa > Chordata > Actinopteri > Gobiiformes > Gobiidae > Scartelaos > Scartelaos histophorus. The sequence goes on along the minus strand of KN499411.1, from coordinate 6,563 downwards.
CACCGCCTCTAGGGATTCTGGGTCGTCCACGGCGTACACCAGAGCGAACGCGTCACTGTTTTGGATGGACAGTTTACGCATGGCGGGGAAGGAGTAGCTGCCGCTGGTATCGAGGATCTCCACTGTGATTTTGACCCCGCCGATGTCATACTCCTTGCTGTGCAGCTCCTCCACGGTGCGGCGATGCTTGGGTTCAAAACTGTCTTGGAGAAAGCGGCGAATCAAAGCGGTTTTGCCCACTCCAGCTGCTCCCAAAAACACTAAACGAACATGGGTCTTCTCCTTCACTTCTAAAGACATGATTGAGCAATTAATGCTAACTTGAGAATCCTATGAAGTCTTATATACTTTTTCTAAGCTTCTTTTGAATCCTATTTTCTAACTACAGCCTTTCCTCAGTCATGTCTCTTCAGTTTCTACTCTCAGATCTATTCCTGAAATCCTGGTCAAGCTTTCCTCCTGTGCCTTTTATTGGGTTTTGGTGAGAGAGAGCTTATCCCTCTGATAGTTTCAACCAATCAGCAGAAGGCAGCCTGTTGAAGAGGAATATCTAGGCAACCAATGATGGAGGTACATGCAAATGAGCTCCACAGGACCGACTCAGAAGGAGCAGGAGGAGAGAGCGGTGTCAGTGCATGCACAACCAGCCGAGCGTGGAAAATAGTATTTGAGCAACACAGATCCAGGCAAAAGCACGGGACTGTTTGTTTAACAGGTGAAACGGAAAGGCTTTGCTGAGAGGGACTGTCTGTAATTTGTCTTTTTTGACACAATTCAGGGTCAAATCGATCTCTGCGTTAAGTGGTTTGCTCATTACCGGGATATGGCTCTGATGATGCTTCAGCAACACTCCAGCTAGTTTACATGGGCGCTGACACCATTTTGTGTTGAGTTGTTGGTGCTTTTTCAAACAAAAGAAAAAGTAAATGCAATAATACAAGATGGCACATATATACATTTATACATTGGAAAACTAATAAAGATTTCACTTATTTCACAATTTATTAGCAGAATTTACAAACAAAGCCATTGTAATGGACTTAAAAGGTAAAACTGTAGCAATTGATGGATTAATAAAATAAAAATAAAAACAACACAGTAAAATAACAATAAAATGTTTAAGTATAAATAAATAAAATCAGTTCTTATCTCATCTTATTTAGGAACCATGAAAGGTAAATACACAAATGTGAAACCTGGCAATTTCTATTAGTTACTAGACCCAAGAACTTATTATGTATTACAACAGAAAGCTCATATTATGTTTTCTGATCTGTTATAATCTAGTTTCCTCATTGCAAAATATACCTTGAGTTGTGATTTGTTTCATTCACACATGTTTAACACACAAACCCTGCAATCTCCACTGAACAACAAAAGCTAATGTTTTGAGCTTTGAAAATATAGACAGACTAATAATAAAAAATTACTCAAAGATGTGTGAATGAAACAAAACACAACTCCAGGTCTATTTTATTATGAGGCAAGAGTATTATAACATGCCTCAAAGCTCACAAGAGTCAGTTTTGTGTAATATAGGACCGTTAACAAAATTAATTTTAGCTGTTCCCATCTGTATTAAACTTCATTGGCCTGTACAATGTTTTGATGTCACCTGAAGCTCAGCAATGAGTGGGCTTTGAAAATTTTTAATGAGGCCCGAGATGTGAATCCATTCAAAACTATTTTTAAACATGATGGCTGTACAAAGAATGGGGGAGTTGTAACAGTGTATATTTTTTAATCCCTACTGGAAAATGTTTCTCTCTCTCTCTCTCTCTCTAACTCTCTAAATATATATATAGTCTATTTATATCTCTCACATTTAATAAAGTTGTGCTGTTGCATAGCAGAACCTGTATCCCCATACCCCATCCATCTGTCTTCCTTACTCAATTGGATGTAACGCTGGAACATTTTGCAGCATTCCACGCTCTTGCATCTTTAGTCTGTCTTAGTTTCTTCTTCTTCAGTTGTAAGCCAGACTTGTGATCCCGCTAAATTTCCCCCAGGACACTGCGTTGTCTCTGAAAGCACAGCTCGCTCTGCCTTGTTAGGTTAGCCAACAGAACAGAACCAAAGATAAGCTACAGGGAACACCTCAGCCCATTCCTCGGTCCCAACAAAGTCACACTGATAATAACATCCAAGTACACAGCATGTCTCCAGGGGATGCTGTATCTAAGCGCAGCTAAAGATGGTGGAAATTTTCTGTCACACTGAGAGGAGCATTAATACCTACAGACAACAGATCCTGTGTGTGCCAACATGATGACTGGCACTGCAAGAAGCCGCGGTCCTGTTGAGAAGATCCAAAATGCTTTTCCAAGAAGCCAGCGTATGAACCACTCAAGCATCCATGCATTCTTGTCTGTGTTAGCAGATACAATGTTAGACTATATTTAATTGAATCTGATATGAGGCATTATGGAAGGATTGCCTAAGATGCTGTAAAATCATGTAATGAAACAACCTGAGTGAAAAGAAATTGTGTTTTCATCAGAGGGTGAGGATGTAATCGATAGTTCACACACATAGTGACGTTAGAGTCTTTAAACCGCTGTGCACAAATGAAACTGCCATGTTATGAGCTTACGGATAGTGACTTATTAGTCAGCCTGTCATAATATCTAACTTTGAAGTGTGATATTTGCTGAGGCAAATATAGCTGATAAACTAAAATACTGAAATTAATCTGTCCCACTGACACAATAACCCTAGAGCAGATTTAAACCAAAATATAGCCCACTTATTAGGGGTTATCTAATATTTTAAAATGGCTGGAAAGAACAAGTTTAACTGGTCTTTACATGGAGGATACTTTAGCATGATAGCTAATTCCTGAGAGAAACCTTGTCCACAATGTGTAGTCGTGAGTCTGTGCTCATCAGTAAGTCTTTTGTTTGCACCTCTCCATTCTTCTTTAATTGCCCCTTTCTGCCTGCCTGGTTACCAGTGCTACAGTTGCCTATCACTATAGAGAATAAATGTTCTTTCTAGTTTACGTGCAAATGTTAATATAAAATATTTGCATTGTTTGTCTTCACGATAACTTCATCTTGTCGCCATCATCTTATGTTACAGGGATAAGGCGCTTGGTTTGTTCCCATGGCAACTGGAGCATGTGCTGCAGTGTCATTCTGTCAGGACCAGGCCAAAGGATGATGATGAGGAAGTGTGACACATGCCAAATATAAATGAGGTCCCATGTGTCCGCTAACCTTCACTGTTGCCTGGAAATACCCCTATTCCCTCTTCAAGATGCGCACAGCATTTCTAGACTTTCTGTCTTTAATGCTTGTGCAGCTGAGAAAACAAATCAAGAATCATTAAGAACATCCTGGTGTGTGATTTTTTTATTGCACAAAATGATAATGTTGTCAATTGTGATAGTAACAAGCTCAGTTTCCCCCTGGCAACTGCAACGACAATATTAACTCATTTATTTCATTAATTAAAAAAAAAGCTGGAGTCAAGGTTTTGTAACAAAAGTCTTACTCAACCAGTGGGTGGGCAATATAATAGATTTTATTAAGTGCCATAGTGAAAAGGGTAGAGTTAAATGGCAAGACTTGTACTCAATAACACTAAAAAAATACCAAGCATTTGAAAAATACTGCTCCAAAGTTTAAATGTTTGAACACATTGGGTGTTTTTCTCGGGGGTGGGGCTAAACCAGAGGCAAAAGAGGAGCTGTTTACGAACAAGTGCATACTAGCACTAGCACTAGGATGTGGAAGAAATGACAAGTTTGGTTGAATTTGATCTCAGAACTGTTGGTCTATACAATAACTGACTCTGTAACAGCATTACAGCTACTTTGGTAAAAGTGGAGGAGTGGATGGAGGTAGGCTAGGCTGACCCATATAGCACAGCGGCACAGAGACCTGACAGAGCTTTGGATGATCCAGTGACCAAGTGTTTAGCTGAGTCAAGCGAAAGAACTAAGCGAAAGCCTAATAACCATAACTATGTATAACCATAACTTCCTCAAGAAATTGTGAAACAAATTGTTTTCTCTCTGTGAAACAGAAAACTCTTGAGTTGACCTTTTTGGGGCATAAAAAGTCTGTGTTTGGGCCTGCTTCTTGAAACAGGGCTGATAACTGAATCCAAAACATAACCAAGAGGCTCAGAGTCATGAGAGTTTATTCAAACAAGTAAGCAACAATCAGATGTAAAAATACTACAAAGACATTTACCTTTGATGCATATGACTGAGTTATACAATTTAACATTTTAAGTTATGTCTGCAAATATAAAATGCATTTTGAAGTCCACGCTAGCCACCGTGTGCCAAACAGGAAGAGCTCCAAGAGAGTCTTCCAGCTCCTTCTGACCCTGGCTCCCATTGACTTACATTAGGATCTTCTCGCTCCTCTTTCTGTAACTGCAGCTGTGAGCCTCATCATTTGGTCTTAAAATGTTCTTATTAAGCCAGAGCCTGGCTCACGATTCGCTCCCCTGTCCGTTAACATTGGTAGCCTCATTTGAGCAGCGCTGAACACTATTGGTGACGTCTCTCCAATTGCAGGTCACTGTCCTCGGGGTATGTCCCACATGGGTTGATGCCATGTTCTTCACTTATCACCTCCCAGAACAATAAACGACCCAATTACCAAAAGTGTCATCTGAGAATTATTTTGGTATTGCAAACTCAGCACATGTGTGTTAAGCCCCTTAGGCTGTTCTTGTCTTGGCAGCTTCTGTTGAAAGTTAGTTTATCTTAGCAGCCCGCCCAAACCGAAATGACAGATAATGTTGCACAGTTCCACTAGAATATAAAATTATAAACAAAAGTTCCTTCAGTTTGACCATGACTCCATGACTCCAATCTGGTTACTGCATTGGCCCATCTGCAAATATACAACTTCTCTCATAATGACAAGTTAAACATTTTCCACAAGGATAAGCCTGATGATGACAGCCGAACTCTTGAGATCCAGTAACGGACTAATATGGAAAGTGTGTTGTTTTTGTTTAATCCCACTTCCCATTTAAATCTAAAAATTAAAACCATTCAATATTAGCAACAGGCCATGAGGAAGACTTACAGTAAACCCTCTGCGCACTACCCCAAGGTGAAGCTTTTATGCCCATTAACAAGCTGACAGAGGCTAATAGGGCAGCAAGGCGAGTGCGGCAGGTCTGTGCCAGTGTGACTGCTGCTTTGGGTCTCTCCCCATGCTCTCAGAAGAGTCCCGCTGAAATGAAGGCACATTACTCCCTAAAAACTGTTCCTTGGACACACTTTGACTGGCAGTTGAACTCGCCATTATTGAACTCGCAATATGTATGGACACAGCACTGTTATCCATTCATTAGACTACTGTAGTAAGATGCTGCCAGTGGAGAGCTGGGGCTGGGCAGGACAGAGTGAGCACAGTGAATCACAATAGGTCAGAAGTGTCCACCCATCTATCCATTTTCTTCCGCTTATCCGGGGCCGGGTCGCTGGGGCAGCAGTCTAAGCAGGGACTCCGGGGGGACCCCGAGGCGTTCCCAGGCCAGCCGGGAGGCGTAGTCCCTCCACACGTGTCCTAGGTCTTGCCCAGAACACCTCCTGAGGGAGGCACCCAAGAGGCATCCGGACCAGATACCTGAGCCACCTCAGCCACCTACTCCGAGCTCCTCCCGTGTGACTGAGCTCTTCACCCAACAGACCCTCACGATACGCCTGGGCCTACCCGGTCTTTCTGGCTTCCTCCCCTGCCAGCGGACCCAACTCACCACCAGGTGATGATCAGCTGACAGCTCAGCCCCTCTCTTCACCCGAGTGTCCAAGACACACGGCCGGAGGTCAGATGACAACCAAGTCGATCACTGACCTCCAGCCTAGGGTGTTCTGGTGCCACGTGCACTTGTGCTCCAACGTGATGTTCGTTATAGATAAACTGTGACTAGCACAGAAGTCCAATAACAGAACACCGCTCGGGTTCAGATCATGGAGGCTGTTCCTCCCGATCACCCCTCTCCAAGTGTCGCTGTCATTGCCCACATGGGCATTGAAGCCTCCCAGTAGAACAACACAGTCCCCGGTCAGTGCACGATCTAGTACCCCTCGCAGGGACTCCAAAAAGGCCAGGTACTCAGCACTGCTGTTCGGTCCATAGGCCAACACAACAATGAGTGGACTGTCCCTGACCCGAAGGTGCAGGGACACGACCCTCTCATTCACCGGGGTGAACTCCAACACACAGCGGCTGAGCTGTAGGGCTATGAGCAGGCCCACAGCAGCCCGCCGCCGCTCCCCGCGGGCAACTCCAGAGAAATGGAGAGTCCAGCCCCTCTCAAGGAGTTGGGTTCCAGAGCCCATGCTGTGCGTGGAGGTGAGGTCGACTATATCTAGTCTATAACGCTTAACCTCCCACACAAGCTCAGGCTCCTTCCCCAACAGCGAGGTGATATTCCACTCTCCGGTCGTCGAGGCCCCTGCCTTCGACTGCCGCCCAGATCTTCTTGCATCAGCCCCATATGGATTCTCCTGCAGGTGGTGGGCCTACCTGAGGACCGTCAATTCTTCGGGCTGTACCTGGCCGGGCCCCATGAGGGAAGGGCCGGCT
>JACN01073579.1:0-14416 GCA_000787155.1 Scartelaos histophorus | reverse complement strand
AATTGAATTGAATTGAATTTTACTTTACAATTGATATTTTTCAGATACAGGCTCCGTGTGATTTGGCAGTAACCACACTGCAAACATGGGCCAAACTGCAGTTTACACAATAGATTAGACTGGACTAATTTAGTTTGGGAAATGAATGTTTAAACTGACTGACAAATGACGTCCTTGCTTGTTTAGGGAACTTCAGGTTATTTCCCACAGGTATTAACCTGGAAACCTGAAAAACCTGTGAGCTGCACTTTGGCCTTTCAAGTGATGTGAGGCTGTGATGAAACCCTGTTAGTCAAGTTAGATTATAAACCCAGTTTGGTATTAATATAATCTGTTCAGAAATAACTGATTTAGGCGGGATTATTTGGCTCCTGAATAATTGTTGTTTCTATGTTTTGTTTTGTGGTGAGTTTTCAGACTCTGAAACATCGGCTAAGTCACTGTAAAGTCTGTGCATTGACTGATCGCTCAAACACAGCCTGATGCAAAGAGCAGGATCCTTTAAAAGCCGAATGCACTTTGTAAATGTTTGAGAAGCTCGTGTGACTCACAGCATTGATGCCACAGAGCTGCAGGGCGGTGAACAGGACGATGACTGAGATGAGCTGCCGCCGGACGTCCTGGTCCCTGAACAGCTGCAGGACCGTCCGTGTCCCTGCTTTCTGCTGTGACGCCTTCTCCTTCAGCATCTCCTCCACCTCCAGGTGATAGTCCCCGTCCCCCCACAGCCTCTTCAGAGCTAAACACAAGGGGACAGGTCAAGGTTTGCATTAGTTTGGTTCAGTGTCTCTGGAGCTACTGACAAATGTGAAGAATCTCTGCACTTTGATTTATCTTCAAATATCCAAGAGTTTAAATGACAAGGCAACACATTTAGCTTTACTAAATGTCACCTGTCCATTTCACAGAAAAGCAATAATATCTGCAATTTAAAATATGTAATATAAATCTTGGACTTAGAGAAACTTTAATGATTCAGTAATAAAATATAGAAATGTGGTAATACAAATATTATTATATTGATCATGAGGAGAAACTGTAACCGTGAGAGAAAGGTCGACAGGACACAGGTTATTGTGTAGTGTGTAATGTGTAGTGTGTATTGTGTAGTGTGTAATGTGTAGTGTGTATTGTGTAGTTTATATTGTATATTGTATAGTGTATTGTGTAGTGTGTATTGTATAGTGTATATTGTGTAGTGTATATTGTGTAGTGTATATTGTGTAGTGTATATTGTGTAGTGTATATTGTATAGTGTATAGTGTATAGTGTGTATTGTGTAGTGTGTAATGTGTAGTTTATAGTGTATAGTGTATAGTGTATAGTGTATAGTGTATAGTGTATATTGTATAGTGTGTAGTTTATGGGATGCACACGTCTTGTGTGTCTCTGTGCTGAGCTCCAGGAGCCTGTTGCAGAAGGAGCTCCTCTGTTCTTCTTATTCATGTTAAAGAAACTTTAACCCAATCATCAGAGACAGTTTGAGTTTTCCCAGTGTTCCTGTGTCCGTCTTTGCAGTGTCCTCATGTTCTCACCTTGCTCACAGGCCGGCTGGTCTCCTGTAGCCAGAAGCAGGAAGCTGGGAGACTCCGGCAGCAGCGGCAAAGTGAGCAGCTGAACAAGTGACGTGAAACCAGTGAAACCGAGCAGCCACGGCCACCTCTCCCTGGTGCCGAGCAGGTCACTGTGGAGATGCAGGAGATCCACACATCACCACAGGTTATTCCCACACAGCCCCAAGAAGGACGTTTCACAGTTCAAATCATATTATATTTTGGGTTACAGTATTAATCAGTGGTCCACATGTCCACAAGGGATTCATATCCAAACACAAATGATGTATGAATAAGTCCTGCTCAGCAGAGTCGTCCTTAATGCTGCAGGGAGCCTCATTTAAGTGTTAAAACTGAACATTTATAAAAGCTCAAATACACATCCCTGTATCGATCAACTTGTATTGCCAATAAGTACATAAAAAAAAAAGTTAAGCTCAAATACACATCCCTGTATCGATCGACTTGACAATATTCTTAAAGGGAGGTTGTGAGGACGATAACACACAGATTCTTTTGACATGGTCATGGCATAAAATCAGAACAATTCTGAGCTGGAGATGTTCTCTGGCCGTGTTCTCTGTGAGCCCCTCTGTGCTGCACAGTGTCTGTGTCATTTGAAGCCCTCTGACCCACTTCTGTTGTGTCTTGTGTCTGTGGTGTTACTCTCACCTGATCCCCAGGAGCTGACCACTGAATTTCCCCAAAGAAATAAAGGAGACCACGGTGACCCCCACTGCCCCGCGCAGCCTTTTGGGGGCACACTCCACCAGGTACATGGTGTGAGCTATGAGCCCGAGACCTCAACAAAATGCATTCGAAATAGTCAATACAGATCAATACCAGTACAGTGACAAATTAACTAGTCAATTCCAGAGTATAAATTGTGCAAGCATCGATTCAGATCCATATTACCAGAGTTAAAAGGACAAAGCAAAGACATTTTACCAGCGTTCATGCCGTAGAGAAAACGTGCCACCATTATCATCTCAAAAGACATGGCCGTCTTACTCAGGAGCATCAGCACAGCTGCAATCAGAGCTGGAATACTGTTCAGTAAAAGACATTTCTTTCTGTTGGACAAGAAAGAGAGATTTGAAGGTTCAATAAGAACAATTTAAAATATATGTATATCTGTTTATTTACCTCCCAAATTTTGACACGAGAGAATTGGCCAGCAGTGCAGACAATAACGCTCCGATACAGAAAATGGACACAATAAAAGACCAGATTAAAGAAATCTGCCACTTTTCCATGTAAACACCGTATCTCTCTACACAGGTAATATTCACCAGCTCCTGGATGAACTGCCACCAAAAGGACAGGATTATTATTCAACATTCAAACATTCTTAGAGTTTGCAATATTTGTTTTGTACTTAAACTGGTCCATAAAGTAACTCACTAGAGAGGGAGACGTCATTGAGGAAATACTGGCTCCATACTGATAGGCCCCTCCAATGCCACAGATGAAAATGGCGGCAATAACCAGGGGACACTCAAGCTAAACACACAGAACTGCGTAAAACCTTAGGTATGTTACTCTAAAATGCTTTGTTACAACTGTAAAAAAATAACAGCAACAACACACACATAAAATATATATTTAAGGGAAAAAGAAAAACTTACTAAAAGCCGTTCATTCCGGGACATAGCTGGAGTGGTCTGTGTGTCATCTCTGCCCTGATCTAGTTTCAGATTTCCTCCCACGTTTGCACCACGTCCAATAATTAACTATGACAAAGTGGAATGGGGAGCTATATATTTGCAGATATACAGTTTCGTTGACTTAACAAAAGACTTTGGACAGACCGAGAAAGTGTTAAGTCACTGTTTTGAGACAAAAAGTCACTTCAGAATTAAATATATTTAGTGATAGTCGGTTATTTTAATGTGTACTCGCGATTAAGCCAGAATGAGGAAATGCTAATGGTCAAAAGCAGTGACCATAAAAGGGCGACTGCTTTTCTAAATGTAAAATCTGAAACAGCTTTGGGGTTATTTTGAGTTATATGTTTGTTTTTTTGGTTTTTTGAATGCATTCCATATGTTTATACACAGATGTGATGCTTTCAGTGAGAATCTACAACATCAATAATCTAGGGGTGGGACTTGATTTAAAAAAAACAAATTAATTACAGAATTTATAATGAATTAATCTCAATCTCTCTCTGTTGTTTTGGCTGTGATTTCTGTCGGCATATATGATATTAGCAAAATCAGCAGACAAAATATAAGATGTGTTTGTAATGTCAGTGGAACATGTTGGATGTGATTGGCCTTTGCTGAACAATGACTATAGTGCATATTGTTGTGTCTTTGGGCATGACACTTGGTGGGAGTTTGCTGGGCTGTAATCCGCCGTGTTAACAGCCATTGTCTGTTTTCACTCATCTTCGAAGTGTTGGGCTGAGGCTCACTGAAAAGGGGCATAGCGAGAAAGCGATGCAATACTCACGGATCTAAGAGAGAAATAAAAGCAGAAGAACAAAAGAAGAAACGGGCTGTGGAAGGGCAGAGAAGAGAAATACAGAGATGTGCTTGAGTGTGTTTGAGGGAAAGTGAAGACTGCGCTGATTATAAATGGGATCTGGGAAAAGGCTACACCTGACAAATGCACAGGAGAGGGATGGCTGATTTTATAACCACTTACGAGCAAAGAGAGCAAATGGAAAAGCCTGAAATTGGATCACAAAAGAGCAATGGTGGCCCCCGCACGTCCAACAAGCAGCTCCAGACACGGCCACTTTGGATAAAAGACTAGAGGTGTCCAGCTACTTATTCTCAAAGTTGTTTCTGGGAGTGGGAGACATCTTTGCGAAGGGTATTTCCTGGACAACTGATTAGTGTGTGTGTTTTTTGTTTTTTATCTCTGGACTGGCTACATGAAATTGTGTCTTTTCTAACTACATTGTGCTGCAGTCAGAATCTTTTCTGTGCCAAATGACTGTGTTCACCAGCTGCTCATGTGCAGATCATCAGCTTTGTGTCCAAACTTTTATATTGTTGTTCAGCACATTGCAGTTTGTGTCTCTGGTTTCTGTCGTCAAACTGAGACCGGTATCCAGTCTGTGTTATGCTCCTGTTGTATGTCTCCGACCTGCTCATCCAGCCAGGCCCTGTTTCTGTTAGACTCTACGTATATAAAACAGTAAAATGTCTTAATTGGAGGATGAAAACAGTTAAAAGGAAAGTCCATTCTCCAAACATACATACATATGCTCTCCAGTTGAATATAGTGCAATACTTTGATAATGATTCCCATTAAATGTTCAATTGTATCTGCAGCCAGAATAAGCATCATGTTCATTTGAAAAAACTTGGCACATTTCACTAAGGAGTTCACAAGAAAAGTCAGAATGTAAAATATAAACCAGTCGTGTACAGAAGTTTTAATTGTCCTTTGCACTCTAAGAAATGAAACACTGGGGATGTTCAAATTACAACAAACATCTGGTTTGTTTTTATGTAGAAATGTTCTTTCCTATATTTAAGTATGAATGTTTTGTTTTATTTAAGTAATAACATAAAGTTTTAAACGATATAACACTATCATGTACATACAATTAACAATGTTGCTTTATTATAATGCAAAAACTTCACGCACAGCACGTAAAATTCTTGTACATGCGCAGTTCCGCACTTCAGCGTCACGTGCAGAGACTTGGCGCTTGAGCTGTTCAGATTTCCGGTGCTTTTGTCGACAATCCACGACTAATCTTTGCAGTGACTTGACAAAATGTTGTCTGATAATTGACATTTAAGTAATTTTGCCCAGCTCAGAGCATTACTAGTTTGGTCACATTGCATGGCGGCAACACACATGCCTCACAACAAGAAGGTTACGGGTTCGATCCCCGAGTCACCCGGGCCTTTCTGTGTGGAGTTTGCATGTTTCCTCCCCGTGGCTGGATGGGTTTCCTCCGGGTGCTCCGGTTTCCCCCATCACCCAAAAACATGCAACACCCTATGAACAGTGACCATCCCTCCCTTGTGGGCTCACCACCTGCAGATACTATACTCTTATGTATTACTCTTAATTAATAGTTAATTAACAATTTCACTTTGATTCTAATTAATGGTGTTTCTTTGAATTCAATAATAAGATAATTTTGCATTTAACTAACCTTATAAGTCTATATGAAAACAACAGCCTTTTGTGGAATCGGTTGCCTTAACATTTTTAATTAAAACCAACATCTCATTTCTTAGAGTGTGGAAACAAACAAGGACAAAATAATATTAATCCTGCTTAACTCTGGGCTCTGAGGAGGCTGGAGCTCAGAGGACATAAGGATGAATGATGAAGAAGAGGCTAAGTATAAGCAGACTGGAGGAGCTGTGCCAAAGCACCCAGGTCCTCCCAAGTCAAAGGACAGTCATGGCAACGCTCGATTGTCATCAATTATACATGGATCACAGGTTCACTTTACAAGGAGCTGCTCAGCCTTCCACCCACAAGACGCATGTTCACGTCATGTGTCTGCCACCAAACAACAGACTTTTAGGGACATGGGGATATTATGCAACATTTATGACTTTTTAGCATTTTCACATGTTCTAATCTTGTTCCTGCGTCGTAAACATGACTGAAGAGGTGAAGATGTTTTAGATGTTAAGCATGTTAGAATATTTTAGAGCTCTCCCCTGGCTCCTATTCAAACCCTCCTTGCAGTTAGGGTTAGGGTTAGCCTATGTTATCCAAGCTCCCAACAATTCTCCATAAATATGCAAAAAAAATGATACAAAACACAGCAACGTCACAAACCTGACGCGATATGTTGTGATAGTGCTCTGAAGGGGGAGTGACCTAATGTGAGGAGCAAAGGGAGAGGAGACTCAGAGCACCAGAAACGAAAGTGAAACATTTTCAGAACAATAAAGGGAGCCATAGTGACCTAAATATGTTTTGTCTTAAAGGTAAAATTCCCCATTTTGGTGCCAGAAACATAAATAAATAACTAGTACTAGGACACTAGGCAGGGCGGCACTACTAAGGCCAGATGCACGTCCTTTTTTCTTATTTCTTCTCCTCAATTCTGAAGGAAATTTGTGAGGAAATCCCACCCATAGAGGAGAGGAGAGAGGAGCAGAGGAGAGTCAGGAGGCGACGTCAGCTGAGGGTCAATGGGACAGACTCAGGCAAGTTTCCTTACTGAACATGGGCCTATTTTATATTATTATTCCAGGACTTGCTCCAGCAAACCTTTAAACCTCGCCTCTGTCTGCTCCACAGTGAGCTTGCTTCAGTTAAGGCTTATCTCAGGGGCTTTGGAGAAACATCTCACTCCACATGTGCAGTCCCCAGGTTCTGTTGACAGCTGAACAACTCACATACGAACAATCACCGCCGCGGTCGTTCAGCTCAGCCGCGGAAACCATCTTGAAACCCAAGAGGCGCGTTCTCCACATTAGCACCACTGTGCCCTTGAGCAAGGTATTCGCTCCAGATTGCTAACAGAAAATACGGCGACGTGTTTCCCATCAGGTGTGTTCAGGTGTGTCTCGTATAAGAGCAGCAGTGGGGATGAAAATAGGCGGCGGATGTGGCGGGGAGCAGGTCTGTCACTGCTTGAGTATCCAGTGGCCATAGGAGACACACTTAAATTAATCATGCTTCTTTTTCTGTGAGACAACACGCTTTGATTAAAAAAAAAAATCTCTTACTCATTAATTGACCCATGAAATACATTGTTTCTGCACAAAGCCACATGCTCGACTCTTGCCTCTAATTATAATTTACTTTCATATGGTCAAAACTGTGTCATATCTCTGCAGTTCTGTATTCAATAAATCACATTTTAGTTTTCACAGATGACCAGTTTATGTATTATAATGCTGCTTTTGAAAGTACCATATTAAACAGATTCCAATGTTGCTGTCAAGATAAAACACCATAAAAGAAAGATGAACGGTACGTGGAGTAAAAATAACTTGGCAAAGGGGATATTTTTAACTCAACCACTTCTTGTACATTTGCTATGACACTCCTACAAACACGGTCTGAAACCGTCAGGCATTTTTCCACAAAGCAAAGATAAATATTTCAACACAATAAGGTTAGTTCTGTAATATCAGTCTGAAATGGCCCCTGTCCATTTACAGGCTTCAGTAATAAAACTTGAAACCTGAATGAACGTATCACACCAACCCTGATCTTCCCAGCAGCTCATAAAAGGTTTTGGGAATATTCCTTCTGCTCCACACCAACCAAAAACTGTTTGGACTTAAATGGATCAGCTGTGAACAAGATATTCTTGTGTTCGAAAAGTCAAACCTCACCACAGTTTTCGTCACACCAAGGCACATCCTCTCACATCAAATAGAGAACGATGGGAAAAAGTGAAGTTAAAGGTTTATATCTTCTGCTGGTGGAGGCCTCCTGGCTTTTATGGGTTATGGAGACTCGTTTGCCTCTCAAGTCCCATCCTGAAGGTTATGAACAAGAGGTTATGGAACCTGTGAGCTTGATCCTGGCTTTGGAATTCAACACTGGTCTTATATTTAAGACTGATTCACCTTCAAGATTATTCTCCAAACCAAGACCTACAAAAACACAGTAAAAAAATGGCAAAATGGCAAAATGGATAAATCCCCCTGACTGTTATGTCCTGGAGGTAAAACTGGAAAACACGTGCAGTTACAGTTTCTGTCTACTAAGCAAATAACACACTTTTGTCTGCCTCTTCCACATCTCCACCTCACGTCACTGTGATCAAAACACAGGCCAGTGGAGACACAAGAGCTGCTGACTCAGGCATAAGGCAGCGGCACGTCTCCTTTTAATCACACCAGCAGCTCAAGAAACAAAACCTGAAAACAAAACTTAACAAATTCTCAGCATTTTTTACTGACTAAAAACATGGTAAGTGAAAAGCACTTTTGCTGATTTCTCTTCAACAGAAACAATCTATTTCCTAATTTTTCTGATGCTTTTATTGTAACTCTTGGTTTGGTCAAATGTGCTAAAAATAAACCCCACAGTCTTTACGTTTAGACCTTTAGATCTTGATAATACAGTAGTTTAGTAGTATTGGTGGTGTTTCCGTGTAAGGCCTGGTTACGTGCGGGTTACGTGCGGGTTACGCGCAGGTTACGTGCGGGTTACGTGCAGGTTACGTGCAACACAGTAAAAAAAATGGCAAAATGGATAAATCCCCCTGACTGTTATGTCCTGGAGGTAAAACTGGAAAACACGTGCAGTTACAGTTTCTGTCTACTAAGCAAATAACACACTTTTGTCTGCCTCTTCCACATCTCCACCTCACGTCACTGTGATCAAAACACAGGCCAGTGGAGACACAAGAGCTGCTGACTCAGGCATAAGGCAGCGGCACGTCTCCTTTTAATCACACCAGCAGCTCAAGAAACAAAACCTGAAAACAAAACTTAACAAATTCTCAGCATTTTTTACTGACTAAAAACATGGTAAGTGAAAAGCACTTTTGCTGATTTCTCTTCAACAGAAACAATCTATTTCCTAATTTTTCTGATGCTTTTATTGTAACTCTTGGTTTGGTCAAATGTGCTAAAAATAAACCCCACAGTCTTTACGTTTAGACCTTTAGATCTTGATAATACAGTAGTTTAGTAGTATTGGTGGTGTTTCCGTGTAAGGCCTGGTTACGTGCAGGTTACGTGCAGGTTACGTGCGGGTTACGTGCGGGTTACGTGCGGGTTACGTGCGGGTTACGTGCAGGTTGCCGGTTGCACCAACGGTGACTGAGGTGAATATGTGACCAAAGCAACAAACATTCACCTGGAAGTGACCACACATGAGTGATGACAGGAAACCCAGAGCACTCAGTGACTGGGAAACAGAAACAGACTTGTTAGTGATTTTTCCCACAGACCAGCGCCTCACCCACTCTCCTCAGAGGTCAGTGTGGCGCAGCACAGAGGTCAGAGGTCAGTGTGGCGCAGCACAGAGGTCAGAGGTCAGTGTGACGCAGCACAAAGGTCAGAGGTCAGTGTGGCAGGGCGCGTTGGTTTTAATGACTTTCTGTCTTGTAGCCGCACAAGTCCTGAACTGCAGAATCATCTTTGGATCCAGTGTTTGGTCCTTTGAACCTTTCGGTGTGGCCATAGACCGTCGCTCTCCTGTTTCAGAGTCTGGTTCACTCTTGGCCTTTCTTATGTTTGGTAGAGCACTTAAAGTCTCTTCACAGTAATTCACGTTTTTCATTCACAACAGAATCGTTTACATGGGGCGCTTCACCTTTTACAGTTACATTCAAGCTACAAGTGCCTAAACAGCCCATTGGCTGCCCGTTGTCATGTGTCAGACCTGCTCTTTTTGTGTATTTGTGGCTGGAGCTGCATTCCTCTCATGTCAGACATGCTAATAAGATTAGCTTTTGCACCAGTGTCCAGTCTCATAGTAACAATAGTCCCTGCAGATGAATGTCCTCATTGTAACACGGTTAGTCTTTTCTTGGTCACTTTCACAGTTCACAAGGCCAACAAAGAAAGTGTCACTTAAACATTTCTGCCTTTTTTCTCTCATTTCTTTTTGCAGACAGTTTGTGGCAAAATTATTCTTCCCATGTCAGTTGAATAGAGTTTATAGTCAAATCTGTTTCATGAAGAAGACTATTTGTGTCCTCAACATTGAAAAGGATTTGGTTTCTGACCTTTGAGTCTCTCAGTGTTGCAGAGCTGCAGGGCTACGCCTTTAAACGCAGAAAACTTTGGACTGGCTCATTATGAAGCTGCACAAGGATCTAAACATGGATCTGTGACATGTCTCGTTATGTTCTTCAGACTTTGTAAGTACAACCTCCAGCTTTGTCTCAAACATGAACATATTGTCCACTCCAGTGGCCCGTGGCCCAGGCAAACTTGGCAAAAGTGCCTCATGTCTGACTTTGTTTCTAGTCTCGTGGCAGTGAAACTGCTGCTCGTGCCCATTTGTGTCAACATTACCCTTCAATTTCAAGTTCTCTGACTGTTCTAAATCCATTTCAGCTTCTTGATCACTCACTTTACTCCAGGTACTATACACTGTGTTTGTGTTCTTGACGCTTATTTTAAATAAATTATATTTTTAATGTTGCCCATAACATATAGTGTGACATTACACAGCAGCAGAGCCACACCCCAGTGTAGTTACTGGTCATTCTGGACATCACTGTATAAAGTGAACAGTGGAGGTGTGATGTCACCCAGAGAGTCCAGCTCCAGTCAGAGGAACAGCACAGACTCTATAGACCTGGACTTTATACATGGACAAAGCTAAACCACTAAGACATTCCACAGGAAGTAAACATGTGCCACTTCCAGCTCTATTCACTTAGCATGAAATAGGCCTAAAGTAGCCTATGTAAAACAAGGAACTAAGGGAAGAGCTTTTCACCTTTATGTGTTTGTTTATCATTACAACAAAATGGAACAGGACTTTTAGGAGCAGGGAAGTGGGCGTGAGCGTGCACATCTTTCATGGACGCGTGAGTATTGATCCAGACCTGCACATTATAAAACATGGATCACATGACCGTCATACAATTTGTGTATATCCTCTGGCTGTTTGAAAAGGCTCGGCCTACTACGTAATAAATCCATCTTAATGGGACAGATGACCCCCGTTATAAAGCACCACTGACGCCATTAACATGAACATCTGACCTGAGTCTTATGACACGACTTCTCCTGGTCCCAATGTTCAGCATCATTTCTGTTCACCAGAATAAAAAACTGTACCATTTATTTTATATAATCAGAAGGATAATCTCCTTTTAAATATCAAATTTGATACATACACAAATGAAAACTACATTTCAAATATCTGTAAACTAACCTCTGCACACATTGTCTCAGAACAACAGTTTCTGCACCATGGGTCAGGTCAACAGTGAACTTCAGCTTTAACTTTACTGTTCCACAGTCAGAGTCAAAGCTGTTTCCAGCTTATGCTCCACCTTGGGTCCATTCACACTGTTTCTGCGCCAAGCGGTCTGTAAAATTATGCAGCCTGTCCATTCATCCAAGTCCAAGAGCAAATGGAGAGAGGAGTTCCTCCACTAGACAGTGGGAGGCGCCACGTGGTGATCAAACCAGCCAATCAGGAGGCAGTGTGCACTGCGATCCTGTGCAGTGCTGGTGTAGAGCTTAGAGTGAAGGTGGGATCCCAGCCTCAGGTCATTTCTCACATCACCTATAGAAAATGGGAATGATGTGTTTAAATAAATCACACAGACCGTGTCTCTGGGTGTTCAAGTTAAGATCTGTAGACAAGACTATATTTCTCCAACACAGGATTTATCCAGTGGACAAGAACTGTTTTCTTCTAACTGAATAAAGTGATAACTTCAGTAGGACAATGGTGGTAGAACCTTCACCCACAGGCCCCAGTCTCACCCTGTTACAACGTTTCTGTCTGTACTTTTTTAAACAGCTAAAATATTTTAATATTCTGGAGAAGCCTTCTTGGTTAAAGCTCGAGCAGCAGAACTCCTGTAGGTCTACACTTTTACTTCTCAGATGTATATTTACCATGTACAGTCATTTTTAGGATGATCTAATGAAAACTCAAATGCCCACAGGGATCCAGAGAATCAAGACTCTTCACAACCTCAGAAACTGAATTAGTTTTCTTCTCCCGGACATAAGAGCGTGGAGACTGCAGCACGTCCAGGGGAGGTGGGATGATTGGTTCTGGGGCTTTGGTTTATGTCTGTCCATGTGCCGACTCAATCTTCAGCCGAACCATCTCCTCAGTGAGCCATAACTCTTCAAGTCCATTAAGCAGACAGCCACCAGTGGCAGTTCATTTGGTGGCAGCCAGCAGACAGGAAAAGCCCCTGTCTAAAGGTACATTATAGGTCTCAGCTGCACAGCGTAGTGGTCACCAGGGTCAGTGCAACCAGGCTGCAGTAAATAAAGCTGTGACAGAAAAATATGCATCTATCAAGTCAGTACATGAAAAATAATTATCTTGTTCCAGTTTGTGAGCAGATTCATATAAAGGGTTCTTTTCTCAGTTGTGTTCATGCCATAACCATTTGTTTCTTTAATAATTGTTTAATTGCTGTTATAAGGTTTGAGTTTTGATTTTCCAAAGGTCTCATATTTCTCATATTTCTTGCTCATTCATCCACAGTATCAACAGCGAACAACCTGCACCAGGATTTGCATAAAAAGTACCTATAGATTTCATGAGTAATAAAACTCCCAGAGCAGACAGTGTTATTTCTGTGGTCAGCACATCGCTTCCCCTTTGAATGAATGGCCTCTAATTACACCAGGGACATGAAATCAAAAAGTGTGCAATAAGACAATATGCAGCTCATTACAGTGCGGGCGGGTCCAGGCACTGGTGTGTGCTGGTGCATCCAACGTAATTACATGTGTGTAATGGGATACATCAAGCCCATCTAGTCCAGTGTGTACAGGCCACTGCAGCAAGAGAAGCTTTGACTTTTGCAGACCGTGAAGAACATGGCACGTCCATTTAGGCTTAGTGCTTTCTGATTGTTTCAAATATAACTTCAGTCCACAGACTTAAACGTGTTTGTCAGTTGTTGTGCGGTGTAAAATACACTAACATATCAGATAATGCTTTACCTGAACTGAGTTAACCAACTGGGCAGGCTTAAAACAGCCTTTACGCTGAAATAAAATGTCCTTTAATGGCCTCAGAAGGTGCTGACACGGTAGGGCTGAGCGTGTCCCGTTGTTGCGCCCTTACATGACGCACGCCCAGTTGTTGTGGTCCCGGCTGCCCAATCGGAGGCTGCTGTCATTCTATCGGAGCCGACATGGCTCTCTTCATGCAGGCAGCGTGTCGTCCTGCGGTGAGAAGCAGGACGCCCTTGGCCGGGTGCTGTGCGCTACCCGACTGCTGCTGCACAAGGCGCCCCTGACATGGAAACCCCATTGCAGCTGCAGAACGACTTGTTTCCAGCAGAGCGCCACTTCCAGCAGCACTGTAAGTACCAGCAGCACTACGGCAAGCCGCACGAACACTGCACCTGCAATAGCTGCACCTGTGACGCCAGGAAAAGCCTCGTTTTTCGCGGGACATCGCCGACCACTGTGGGAACTTTACTGAGGACGCCTTCAGAGACGTCCTCCAGACACGGCGGCCAGTACAGCGCGTGTGAGTTCACCCCTTCCAGTCATGGTAGTTCATTCAGACACCACCATCCCCAGCACCAGCACCTCCTCCAGCAGCAGCAGCAGCAGCAGCAGCAGCAGCAGCAGCAGCAGCAGCAGCAGCGGGGCAGCCTGGGCAGTAGCCACAAAGACACCAACTCCTACAATGACATCGCTATGAGCAGCTGCAGATATAACGGCGGCGTGATGCGGCCGCTGAGCAACTTGAGCTCGTCCCGTAGAAACATACACGAGTTTGATTCTGAGTCGCAGCCGCTGCAGCCCATCTCAGCTGCAGATGCGTCGGACACTCTGGGATCCAAGCCGGAGAATAATTCGAGCACTCTGATGCCGTACGGAGCGGGGGACGGAGGCGGAGGCTGCGGCCACAGCAGCGGCAAATCGGGCAAAAAGAAGAACCAAAACATTGGGGAAAAGCTTGGACACAGAAGGGCCTTGTTTGAAAAAAGAAAACGACTCAGCGATTATGCTTTAATCTTTGGGATGTTTGGGATCGTAGTAATGGTAATAGAGACTGAACTCTCGTGGGGAGCCTATGGAAAGGTGCGTATCGACTCTAAGCTCCAGTGTCACACTGAATGTAGGGACTTGTCTCAGTGACCATGTTCAATGGGAAACTTCATGCGCGAGTGTCAGGAACAATGAGTCAGACAAGGCGCAGCTGCGCGTCCCACAGCCCCGCACAGCCTCAGAGGCCGGGGTCCTGCATGAAGGGGCCCGGACCCAGGGCCAGGGCCAGGGCCAGGGCCA
>KN499408.1:6627-37938 GCA_000787155.1 Scartelaos histophorus | reverse complement strand
TATTTTTGAGCAATAAATAACACCTGATGACTATTTCACTATTTCATTAAATTACAGCTGCTTTAATGGCTCAAAAATACCTAGAAAAACAGGCATTCTGACTGTGAACAAGGTCGCCTCTCCACAGATCTGACCTGTATCATGGTCTGGTTTGGTCTCAATGAAGATAGAAAGATTTAACACCGTACTGCACAGACAAAAGCATTTGACAGACCTTCCAGCAGAAAATGTGCACAATTCTCCATGGAGACAAACTCGAAAAAAGTTACACAATGCACCTTGCAGCACGTCCATATTTTTAAACGCAGCCAGCCTTGTGACACATAATACATTATAATTTTTAGCATCCATTAGAGTTTCTGTGCGGACTGTCTCACAAAGCATTTGGCGAGAAGTGGAGACAGACTGCAGTGTTGGGCTCCAGTTGTTCGTGATTGTTCCGCTGTCGTGGTCCCATAATGCACATCAAGTTAAATGAGCTGCACCGTACTGAAATAAGCAAGAAATGATCATCAGGAAATGAACCAGAGAGGAACAATTATGGAAAATCAAGCACACTTCCCCTCGCTATAATGGGCCCAGTGCATTAAAAGTGTCTGATCACTTTGTAGGGCTGAGTTTATGAAGTGAGACATTTTCATATGGCGAAGGGTTAAAGTTCAAGATGTGCAGAACAGAAGAACGAGAGACGTGATCGTGGAGATTACTGGAAATCAATGGAGCGCGTGAGTCGTGGCGAAGGCTGATATGTCAGGCTTATGTGTGAGTTATTAAAGCATCTTTACGTTTATGATGATGCAACGCGGTGAAAAATACATCTCAGAGCGTTTTTAAATCATCGGCATTTTCACTTGAGGCTCTGGGATCACACTGGAGCTCATCATTTCAACAACAAGGTGTTTTATCTTTTAGATCGTTCAAAGTCCTCAGTGTTGATTAGAGGAAAACGGCATGTGACAAAACCCATGATAAAAAGATAATGAACGTGTTATGTTGGTTGTTCAGTTGCCTGCAACCGAGATCAAGTCACAACTCATTTCAGTTAAACAAGTAGAGTTTTTTAAGCTTTTAAGACGGTAAATATTAAATTTATTGTTAATTCAAAAGTGCTAATAGTGTATATGATAGATGCATTTATCAAAAGTAATCCAGCAGCATTTAAACAGGTTATTGCCTTTAGTTTACTTTTTTTTAAAGAATATATCTCTGGACATTTGAAGGTCCCAAGCTCTATAACTAATGTGGTGTCATAAAGGTTTGAACACGCCAAAACTTTGACTCTACACTGAATGTCACTGATACATCATTAAATCATTAAACGTACTAATATGTTGGTCATGTCTTACCGCCCAATGGAGCCCCACTTTGAAGCAGAGAATTTTCAGTCCCACCAGCGCCTGCAAAGAATTGTAATTTTCATTCCCGCTCCCGCCCACAAATCCCGCAAGATGGGGAAGTTCTCTTTCTTTCTGAAGAAAAGTCTGCATACACATAATTCTTTAAGTGATAACTTGGTAACATATTTATGGTTCAGCCATACAAAACAAATAAATTACCCGACACACATAATGTATGATCGGCTTTAATCATTTGTATTTGTATATTTTACTTTACGCTCATATTTTGTTGGTGAAACTGCAGTTAATCATCCCTCCCGCCCGCTCCCGCACTCTGCCCCTGCAAAGAACTTCAAAATGTGTTCTGCACTTCACTGTTTTGCATCCAGACCCAATGCAGAGCTCTAATTCAAAGCTTCAGTTCTGGTCAATTTTCCATTCATTTTTCTCATAGAATCCAACATTTCAAGTATAAAGAGTTCAAAGACATTGTGGAGGCTCACCAACTCTGTGATAACTAATATCTCTGCGATTATTATAAGTCCAAAATGCACATTTAAAATGGAAGATTTGGTGAAATATTTGAATGACTTTGCAGTTTATAAAGTTTCAGAAACAGAGTTTAGATAAAATTATAAGTCTTATGGCCATTAGTTACCACGTAGCTGATTAGCCCTGAGCTTTCAATCTATTCATTTCACTTTTTTCTCGAGCCTATGGAAAAATGAATGAGAAATGTACTTCACTGTTGAGCTCCACATATGTCCTGATATTCTAAAAGTGAGATTTAGCCCATCTACATCCACCTTTCCCTAAAGCAGAAGTCACCACATAAACTTCAAGCTCTCGCAGCTATACGTCTTCATAAGTTATCCTCCGGGAAATGTGTCAAGATTCTAACTGCAGCACAAGATTACAGACCACTACAAAATCTTAAGTCTTTTTTTACTATTCAATCATTTGAGAAGCGCGTCGGCCGGAGCAGCTCGTGCACAGCAGCAGCCGCTCTGGAGTGACTGTGAGGCTGGCTGTGGTGGTTGTATCTGTCAGAGTTATGCCTCTCCATAAAACATATGCCGGGATGGCCCCCTCCTCCTCCTCCTCCTTCGAGCCGAGCACCAGAGGAATAAAAATCAGAGCCTGTGTGTTTACTTAGCGAGCTTCACACAGCATCACCTGCAAACCGCCCTGAACGCTGCCATCTTTCACACAAGCTCATCGCCCAGAGAGGAGCTTTAGCACATTCTCGCTTCTTAATATCCATATTTTCATTGAGTGTTGCAGTTTATTAGAGCGATCGCGGTCCTCGAGAGAGTGGGAGGCGGAATCAGCCAAAGTTTGTCACGATTGGCGCTCGGGCTTTTATACGAGCAGATGCATTTTTACAGCAGTTCGGAAAGTTACCGTGAAGACTGTATTTCAAAAACATTATAGTTTTTCTTACTCTAGTCAGTCGAGTACAACCCCCCTCCCCCTTTGCCCGTCTAGTTCCTCCAGAAAACTGCATCGTGTTAGTCCTTAGTCATCAGGTAACAGCACCGCTCGCTTACTCCACTTAATTAAGTTGCTGGGCTAAGTGGTCACATTTATATTGCACGTTTCTACCTTCAAGGCCCTAAAAAGATCTATACATAAAAAGGAATACTCAACCATTCACACACTCATGCCCCAGTGGATGTCTTGCCCAAGGACACAATGACACCGTTCATCTGTAATTAAAGCGAGATTCAAGCGTTAGTTGTTTGTGTCTCAAATCTTATGCTAACTTAATTAAAATGTAGATAAAGGACAACAACTATTTCAAAGTAACCTGACCAAAAGACCAAATGTTTGATTATTGGTTATAACGCTTCAAAATTAAAGTTAGCATGAGCACCATTGAGACAAATAGATCTACTTTTATAAGGTCAAAGATAAGGCAGTCAAACTTTTCACAGTGAAAAAATTGCATAGCACACTCAGATGGCTTTTATTAATACCGTATTTTTCGGACTATAAGGCGCATCCAAAATCATGACATTTTCTCAAAAATCCACAGTGGCCTTATAATCCAGTGGCCTTATGTATGATCTTTGGTTGTGTTTAACCTCCAACCGATTTGATGTTGTCCACATTAGTCTAATAACGTATTAGTGGGCGAGTCAGGAGGAGTAATATGTTGGCCACATATAGGGCGACTGTGCAACATACCGGTAGTTCTGCCGTGTGCTGTACAAGGACCCAAAATGCACCTGTTAAGAGACATGCACCATGCAGATTTCAGGTTTTGTATTTTTGTGTTAAAACTGAACAATGTTGAGAGGGATCCGGGCATGTTTGATGCCCAAATCACCAACTGTTAAACTTGTATTTTTGTGTTAGCTACAACTGAGAGTTATTGTAAATGACCTGAATAAAGTTCGATTTATCCGACACGCGTTTTGTTTCTCTTATTGTGCCTTATAATCCGATGCTCCTTATGTGTGGACAATGACACAACTGACATATTATTTGATACTGCTCCTTATAATCCAGTGCACTTTATAGCCCCAAAAATACGGTATATCAATAACTTTTCGGCAAAAAAGCCTTCATCAGATCATTTTTCTTGCTTAGAACCACAGTACACAAAATGGTTGCCAGTCCAGGTGCTCACTGGGTGACCTCCCATTCATTGGTGAGGGATATGAGCACCTGGACTGGCAACCATTTTGTGTACTGTGGTTCTAAGCAAGAAAAATGATCTGATGAAGGCTTTTTTGCCGAAACGTTAATGATTTATTTAAAAAAAGCTTGAGTGTGCTATGCAAATGTTTCACTTTTAATTGCTTTTCTGTGCATTTTCTGCATTTTTTTGAGTCAAACTTTTCACACCAGCTTCCACCTAAAAAAAATATCAGGCCTTCAGACTTCACAATCACAATATTAAACAAGGACCAACCCAGAGGAGGACAAAAATGTGGATTGAAATTGAACTGAATCTAATATACTACCTGAAGGAGCTTGCGTACCATAGTTTGAGGATTACTGAAGGATTTTCTAGAGCCAGTCGTGAAGCGTTTCCTCGATCTTTCCAGATAACCCGTCCTCCAGCATTAGTAAAAATCCAACGGCATTAGCAGCACCAGAAGACAGCCCGTGTACAGATAGTCAGCTGTTTATCGCGCAAACATAAAAGTCTTCAACAGTTGCTTTTGGCCCATTCGCTCTGATATATATACGCCGTAATGTACTTACACTTGATATGAGCTCCGCGATGCTGTATTCACTTCACAGGAAACATTTAGAGTCTATGATATCAAACTGAATATCATTTGTTTCCTGGCTCGGGGCACTGGGCTCTTATGAGAGACAAACTCTGGTGTATAATCGAATCAAATTACCTATAATCTGGTGCATTTGTATTCTGAGAAACAGCTCTGGACTTGAGCTGGGAGCTGACAGGAAGCAGCAGAAGCAGCGTACACGGACTCGGGCCCGGAGACACTTTCAGTCCTCCAGCCACGCACAATAAGGGTATAAATACTTCAGCGGGTTATTTAGCTGTGATTATAGGATCCCAGTCTTGTAAAGATGGGTTTTGTTGTAAATGTAGGTTAGTACAAGGTAATAACAAGATCTTTTATCTTTTACGAGTCGTGCGTTTGGAGAATATTGATTTAAGGCTTGTTGTGGCGTACCATAGAAACCGGGGATGAAAACAGCGCAGTTTACCTTGAATCACGACTGCTAATATGCCTGTTTTCAGAAGATCTACAAGCAAAATCCACCAACGTTGTAAAATATTACGGGGTTTGGATATTTTTATCTAAGAGCTCATATTGCACGCATCAAAAACGTACTCATCGTTGTGTTTTGTTTCATTCACACATGTTTAACGCACAAATCCTGCATATTTAGTTATTCTCTCAAGCAAACTCTGGTCCACTTTGTGATGTCATGTGGTGATACAGGAAGTGCTCCACACACCTTCACTAGAATCATTTGGATAACTTCAGCACTGGAATTTCTGATCTTTGCTGGACTAAAGGTAAAAAAGTAGCTGTTAACATGAAAACTATCAATTCATGACATCACAAGGTCGAAAAGAGTATTTTGAGCTTTGAAAGATTAATAATGCAGGATTACTCAAACAACTCCAGGTTCTCCAGCCCACAAGAACATTTTTGTATATTCTAGGACCATGTATTCTCAAAATAAAATATCTTTCTGAACACCTGATATGAGGCAAAATCACTGCACTAGCCAACATGTAGGTATAGTTAACATTATAAACGTTAATAATCTGTACATTTCTTTGTCTCAGGTGCCATGAGGGAGTGTGAGTGACTGTGGTTCAGTATCTCCAGGTCTTTGATGATGTTCAATTGGTATTTTGTTGATATCTGTAATGTAGCTAGTGCCCATTACATAACCTGGAGCTAGCAAAGAAGTTAAAGAACAAACAAATGCAAAGTTTTAAAGTTAATTTTGTTAATTAATTGATTGAAATGGTTTCAGTGATAACCTCCAAAAGAAAAGGGAATAAGTAAAGTGCATTTAATTAAAGTAATTGTGTAAAGGTGGTGGTACTTACCCTCTTTGGTGTCTGCCCAGGTGTTCCGGCCAAAAGAGTCCCCAGGGAGCCGGAGCACCTTAAGAAGGTTCCAGGGCAGGCAGCCATTTTGTAAGGAGGAGGGGTGCCCGAGATGTTAGTTTCTTCTGAGATGTTAGTTTTTTCTATTTAGTTTTTTTAATTAATAAAACACTGCTAATTTAATAAAGAGATGTATATTTTTGTATTTAGATTTATTGATTGAATGATTGAGTTGCTATATAATTAATAATTTAATAATTTAATAATTTATGTGAAAAATCCCTCAATCCTCCAGGTAGAATCCATGGTAAAAGGAAAATAAATTTGTCAACTGGACAAATAACTTTTGTCCAGTTGACAAATTTATTTTCCTTTTACCATAATTTAATAATTGTTAAACATTGAGTAGGGAATGACCTGTGCTTACCTGTAGTCGGGCATGAGCTCACCCAATTAAAGGAGGTGCTCTATAAAAGGAGCCTCACCTGTGCAGGAGGGAGGTGCTGGGTGTGGCTGCAGGTTGCTGCCATACTGGTTTTTAATTTTTGTACCTTTGTAAATATTTTAGACTTTTTCTCAGGGTTTTTTTTTAATAAATGCACTTTGGGTCTGCACTGAAAACTGGCTCCGCTTTACTCTGTCCTCCTAAACTGCTGAGGTTGCTATCCGGACATTACAATATCCCACTGTTGGTCCACAAGTATCTCTATTGGAGGAATGTCTTCATAAACCACGGGCACACATTAGCATACAGACAAAATAGATTTGAGATCATTTGTACATCTCTACAATTTAAAAAAATGTACCAATACAAGCGTTCATGATCTTGTTTAGGTGTTGCTGGCTAATGCTGGCTAATGGTAACTAGCTTGTGACTTCTTTAAGTGCACATATCATCTCACCATCTCACC
This sequence comes from Scartelaos histophorus, assembly GCA_000787155.1. Classification (NCBI taxonomy): domain Eukaryota; kingdom Metazoa; phylum Chordata; class Actinopteri; order Gobiiformes; family Gobiidae; genus Scartelaos; species Scartelaos histophorus. Next base: position 31,135 of record KN499408.1, on the reverse strand, counting down.
CATGTCAGCTCTTTCTGATCAAATTGTGTTCAAATAAAGCTTAGATTAAGTCTAACTTGAGTAACAGAGCTACAGACAGAGCAGTGCTTACAGTTAGCATCACACCCCCATTGCTAACATCAGCCGCAAAGTGTCAGTAGAGTGATCGCAGATGCATGCAACCATCTGCTCAGGCCGTCAATCACTTTTTCTCGTTGACGTGGACTTCTCTTGGTGCACATTGTGACCAGATGTTCCAGCGTTTCTTTTCTTAAAACACTGAAATAATGTTGCCTGGACGTGCCTCTTCTTATTGTTCAGGCTCTGGGTTCCTGCTTCTTTTCATAAATCTTCTTTGTCGTCATATGAGATCCTTGACAGTCTACTCAGGAACCACATTTCTTCTGCATTGTTTGTGTTACTTGCGACTGCATTGATGGTTCATATTTCAGGTCTAGAAATAACACTCCAGCTCTCTCCTGGTTTTCAATGAGAGCTGCTTATTTATGCATTGTTACATAAAGGCAAAACATTATTATATATCCAATCACGCCACAAAATATGACACGAAATTGACTCTTGTGAGCTTTAAGCCATGTTATAATGCTCAAAAACATAGCTGGACACACATGTTTGAGGACATCTCCTGTTACAGCCCCAGGCCTCCAGTTTAGATATTTGTGTGTTTTGTTTCATTTTGCTGTGCTGAGTTCCTCCTGTGAGAGCCCTGGTCCCTGATTGGTGGAGCATCCTTCACCTGGCCCCGCCCTTTGTGGCCAGCGCCAATGTGTCTCATTTGTGTCAGTCACTCTGTATTTGTGCTAGTTTGTGAGTCTGTGTGTTGAGACACTCGGTTTTGTTTAGTTCGTTCTATTTTGTGCCTTTTGATTTGGTCACTCGATTCTGTTTGTGGGTTTGTGGTTTTCTTTGGGACACTCGTGGTTTTGGTTTATTTTTGTGTCCCTTAGTTTAATCACTCGTTATGTAAACTCACATGACCCGTTTTCAGCACAAAACTTGTTTTATGTTAATCCTGTTATGTTGTTTCTTAACTTGGTTTAGTTATGGACATATTTTACCATGTTTTGTTAAGTTAAACCTTTTACATCCCTGTTAATGAAACAGTACTTATTTATTCCATTTTCCACCTTGGTGTTTTTTCTTACTTCCCACACCCTAGCAGAGTTGGGTTGTAACATCTCCAAAGCTCAAAACGCTCCTTTTGGCTTTAGTTAAGTAAAAATTGGCAATTCCAGGACTTAAATGATCCAAATGATTCTTGTGAAGACGTATGGAGTTTAAAAATACGGTGGAGCGCTTCCTGTATTAGCCCATGACCTGTCTGAGAATAGAACTCAACTTAAATATGGAGGATTTGTGTGTTAAACATGCGAACGAAACAAAACGCAACTAGGTATGTTTCTCAACTTAAATATGGAGGATTTGTGTGTTAAACATGCGAACGAAACAAAACGCAACTAGAGGTATGTTTTTGATGAGGAAACATTATAACATAGACCAGAAAACAGCGTAAAATAACCTCAAAAACACTATCTTAAGATCTGAGACGCAGCAATACAATTTAACATCGTATGGACAAAAGTGAGAGCCTTGGCTTCGAGTTACATCTCAATCACACTCTGACGCAAATGAAATTCACCCATCTTTTTAAGCCTTTCGTTAAGTCCGCTCCCGGTTCCCATATTCACCTCCGATCTCCAGCGCCCGGGAGATTAACGCTGCTTGTGTATCAGCTTGAACGCCGGGGCTCGGACGAGCACCTCCGGCTGACCCCTGACCTCCCCGTTGAGCCAATTGTCCTGCAAATCACCCGCACGGCCCCGATCATGTTTGAGCAAGAGCTTAAGGGCTCAGGGGCCTCTACTGCGCCACTTGACAACTTATTAGTAGAAACACAGTGGTAGGATTGAATTGTACGCGTCGGTTCGTACGCAGATGCTCCCACACACACACGGCTTCGTTCCCATGGCATTTGATTAGTTTGTCATGTTGTAATGCAGCCCGTGTGGGAATGCTGACAGCCAAAAGAGGGAAAGTGAGAGAGGAGAGGGCGGGATGGCGAGATGGAGAATGGAGGAGTGTTTGCCCCCAGCTTTAGCGTGTTCCGAGAAGCTTTTGCTCTCATTTAGACGGATTAGAACAATGCAATTTGAACTGCCGGCTCGCAGATGGTACCTGGGAGAGTTTTACGATAGCGAGCTGACCCCCTTCGCTCAAATATGTGACTCGCGAATTGTTTTAGCTGCCGAAAGAGCGTTCGTGTACAGGTTTCAAAAAGAGTTTTCAAAGTTGTCGGAGGATGTGAGGCTCTACGGGAGTTCAGGCAAAGGAGCTAATAAAAAGTCTTGCACATCTTTTCCAAACTTGTGTAAAAACAGACCTATAGGGTACATAGATTAGAGAGAAGAGCATCCATTGTTTCTGTGGCGTCATTGAATATTTTAAGGTAATTCAATAAGAAGCTTGGCAGTAATGCATTCATAGTTTGATATACCGAAGAAGGAAAGAAAGGAAAATGGTAAAACGTTCTTGCTCATAGGGGTATCAGTGCCAGGATGTAAGAACCAAAACTAAATTAGCATGGTGGCCCAAGCCTTTAAAAGTTTGCATATTTCTCCCTGTGTGTGGGTGGGCTTCCTCGAGGAACTCCCATTTCCCTCATCAACCCCAAACATGCACAATAAGTGAAATCCACCAGCGAAGGTCGTCCTGACCAAGTCGAACTCCAGATCTGGAAATAAGCGCGACCACAGCAGCACTGAAGGATGGGTCCAAATTTAAACTTAAAAGTGCAATATGTACCTTTTTAACTAGGCGTCCATCACCTGCTTTTTTCTTTAATATGTCAGTGATCTGCCTGGAATGTTCCGCAGTATGACATTAAACAGGTCCACAGTACATTTAAGAAACTACAAAAAGCTCAAAAATACCCAGAAAAACAGGCATTCTGACTGTGATTTGTTCTGGTTTGGTCTCCATGAAGATCGAAAGGTTGAATACCACACTGTAAAACATTCCAGATGAAGCCATAACATCTCCATGGAGAAAAATAATTGGATGGACCCTCCACTGGAAAAGTTACAGAATGCACCTTTAGTTTAATACAAGTAAGAATAAAACTATGTCAACTTATTCCATTGTTTTGGGGCACCTTTAGTTTAATACAAGTAAGAATAGAAGTAAGTAAGAAAAGAACCCACTGGTCACATGTTGGATTGGTCCATTTTTATATCAGGTTAGAGGAAAAGGCAGCAGCAATTTACAAGTGCAAACCCACCATTATGCAAGATTATTTTAAAAGGAATATTTAAATGACAAGAATTAGGATATGTACCGTATTTTTCAGCCTATAAGGCGCATCTAAAATCATGACATTTTCTCAAAAATCAACAGTGGCCTTATAATCCATTGGCCTTATGTGTGACCTTTGGTTGTGTTTAACCTCCAACCGATTTGATGTTGTCCACATTAGTCTAATAAGGTATTAGTGGGCGAGTCAGGAGGAGTAATATGTTGGCCACATATAGGGCGACTGTGCAACATACCGGTAGTTCTGCCGTGTGCTGTACAAGGACCCAAAATGCACCTGTTAAGAGACATGCACCATGCAGATTTCAGGTTTTGTATTTTTGTGTTAAAACTGAACAATGTTGAGAGGGATCCGGGCATGTTTGATGCCCAAATCACCAACTGTTAAACTTGTATTTTTGTGTTAGCTACAACTGAGAGTTATTGTAAATGACCTGAATAAAGTTCGATTTATCCGACACGCGTTTTGTTTCTCTTATTGTGCCTTATAATCCGATGCTCCTTATGTGTGGACAATGACACAACTGACATATTATTTGATACTGCGCCTTATAATCCGGTGCACTTTATAGCCCCAAAAATACGGTAACCTTAAAAGTGCACTATGTACCTTTTTAACTGGGGGTCCATCACCTGCTTTTTTCTTTAATATGTCATTGATCTGCCTGGAATGACACAGTATGACATTAAACAGGTCCACCTTATATTTAATAAACTACAGATGGTTCAGTAGCTCAAAAATACCCAGAAAAAACAGGCATTCTGACTGCGACTTTCTCTGGTTTGGTCTCCAGGAAGATAGAAAGGTTTAATACCGTAACATCTCCATGGAGAACAGCATTTGATGGACCCTCCACTGGAAATGAATGCACCTATAGTTTAATACAAGTAAGAATAGAACTCTGTCAACTTGGATTGGTCCATCTCAGTCCATATCAGGTTAGAGGAAAAGGCAGCAGCAATTTACAAGTGCAAACCCACCATTATGCAAGATTATTTTAAAAGGAATATTTAAATGACAAGAATTAGGATATGTACCGTATTTTTCAGCCTATAAGGCGCATCTAAAATCATGACATTTTCTCAAAAATCAACAGTGGCCTTATAATCCAGTGGCCTTATGTATGACCTTTGGTTGTGTTTAACCTCCAACCGATTTTATGTTGTCCACATTACTCTAATAACGTATTAGTGGGCGAGTCAGGAGGAGTAATATGTTGGCCACATATAGGGCGACTGTGCAACATACCGGTAGTTCTGCCGTGTGCTGTACAAGGACCCAAAATGCACCTGTTAAGAGACATGCACCATGCAGATTTCAGGTTTTGTATTTTTGTGTTAAAACTGAACAATGTTGAGAGGGATCCGGGCATGTTTGATGCCCAAATCACCAACTGTTAAACTTGTATTTTTGTGTTAGCTACAACTGAGAGTTATTGTAAATGACCTGAATAAAGTTCGATTTATCCGACACGCGTTTTGTTTCTCTTATTGTGCCTTATAATCCGATGCTCCTTATGTGTGGACAATGACACAACTGACATATTATTTGATACTGCGCCTTATAATCCGGTGCACTTTATAGCCCCAAAAATACGGTATTGTTTCGTTTTTGCATATCAATACTATGTTACTTCTATCAGTCAACTAAAAAACTGACATTTGATAGGTCCACACACGTTTGCTGCTATTATTTTTAATATACGACGCATCTATTCTTAGCGTGGTAAACTTGATCTGTGTTTTCCTGAACGCATCGCCCACAGCCTCCCCTCAGACCCCCCGCCCCCTGTGTCTCCGTTAAACAAAGCCTGTTTTCTGCTGGAGCTGTGCAGGTCCGGCCAGGGGTCAGGGAGTTAAATATGTTTTGGTTTGGTTTCCAGAAAACATCAGTAAACATTTGGATTGGTCCATCTCAGTCCATATCAGGTTAGAGGAAAAGGCAGCAGCAATTTACAAGTGCAAACCCACCATTATGCAAGATTATTTTAAAAGGAATATTTAATTAACAAGAATTAGGATCTACTGTTTCGTTTTAGCATATCAATACAATGTTACTTCAATCAGTCAACTAAAAAACTGGTTTTTGATAGATCCACACACGTTTGCTGCTATTATTTTGAATATACAACACATCTATTCTTAGCGTGGTAAACTTGATCTGTGTTTTCCTGAACGCATCGCCCACAGCCTCCCCTCAGACCCCCCGCCCCCTGTGTCTCCGTTAAACAAAGCCTGTTTTCTGCTGGAGCTGTGCAGGTCCGGCCAGGGGTCAGGGAGTTAAATATGTTTTGGTTTGGTTTCCAGAAAACATCAGTAAACATGAGCGGAGCATGTTACAAAAGGGTCAAATACTCGTTCAGTTTTAATAAGCGGCAACTGCGGAAAATAGAAATAAAACTGAACTTTCAAGATTTACTGTATTTCAACCAACAAATCTCCATACAATATTGTACTTTCGCAGTTTTCCGAATATGCCAGAAGCGTGACTGCCCACACTGCTGTCATGAGTAAGATGTGCAAAATACAAGCTGCTCTTATGTAAGCACCCACGGACCAGAACTACTGAAAAGTCGTGTTATTTGTTGGGTTATTAAACGCGTACGCACAAATATTCCCAATAAACCTGAGAAAAATCCTCAATTTACAACAAAGATAAGATCAGTCTCGCTTGAATATGAAATGACTGTTATTGGCAGGGAAAAGGTTGGGGATTTTTGACAGCGTTATCAAAGGAAATAATGAAACTAATCTTCATCGCACAATATTTGAGCGTTTCAAAGGCGGCGTGCTCGGTCCTGTTCGCTAAAAAAAATACATTCACGCCTCAATATGAGTGCGTGGGCAGGTAATCATTATATTGTGGAGACTGAAATGTGCACACAAACTTCACGGAGCATCCAAAATCAGGTAAAGTTGAGGAAAATCCTGCAATATTACATCAAAAATGAGGTTTAATGTGAATGTATGGGTTCATTTAGGTTGGTTAACAGTTAAACCTGCAGGAAACGTCAACTCCTCGTCATAATAAAATAGTTTTGCTTTATAAATACATCCATCTTTCATATATTAAATTCCAGGCAGGCGTTTCTGTTGCCAAAAAATACTTGATTTGGAGAAACTGAATGTCTCTGTGAAAATTGCCAGTAGTTTGATGCAATTTTGTGGAACATTTGAGGCAAAACGACGTCTCCGACTAAAATCTAACCCTAAAAAGCCTCATTAATGCCAGGATCAGTCGCGTTATCGATACTTTGCAGTTGCGTCACGTAGGGGGTGTTCTACATGTGTGGTATTGGCAGAATGTTCATCAGTGACCTTGGGGAGACAAAGAGACAAATAAGTAGTAAAAACTCGTGAAAAAAACTCTAAAAACTCAGGAAAAAATACAAAATGGACTTAGGCAACGCATTTTTAGGAGCCTGTGATCAATATGAGCGTTCGTGATCCTGTTTAGGTGATTTTCAAACACCACAAATCAATTAATCTGCTGAAATTCCAACACAGCCAGCTCTTTTTAGTGAGACGTTGTTAAAATACAGATTAACGTAGCAGTGCTTTCAGTTAGCGTCACACTCCCAGGGAACGTTAAAGGGCCACTAAACACCAAAATCACCTTTTTCTACTGATTAGCTGTGTAAATGGGTCTAAAATAGAAGTACTTTACTGAGATTTGTTCTGTTCATGTGCTGCACTGTTACTTTTAATGTACATAATAGTTTTAGTATTTTTTTATTTTCTTTCTCCACGAATCGGTGTGTTATATTCAATTCAATTCAATTTATTTTTGTATAGCCCAAAATCACAACAACAGTTATCTTGGCGGGCTTCACAAAATTGTTAATTGAGCAAACAGAGATGTCAGAGAATGAAGCAGAATAAGAATAATAATAATTAAATAATAATTCAAAAATACAGAATGTCCAACAACAAGCAGCAAATGGATAAGGAAAGGCAAAAAAACCCAGTGGGAAAAAAACTGAGAAACCTCGAGGAGAACCACAGTGAAGGAGAGATCCACTATAGAGTATTAGAGTCTATTTTTAAGTCTATTTTTAAATTACTTTTAAATTTATTTTTAAGTCATTATCTATTATCTTGTTTTATTGCATGTTACCATCTGTTGCAACACTGGAATTTCCCCACTGTGGGGCTAATAAAGGCATATCTTATCTTATCGTATTTTATCTGTAGCCTCATTTTGGCATTTTAGTGCATATCTGACTTTTGCACCAGCTACTTTAGGATTAACTACGTCCAGTACAATTGAATTTCCGGGTTGGCAAATGCGTCAATGCAGAATTATTATTATTACTGAAGATTAGCTCACAGTCTAAGGGCATCATCACTGCAACAAATGTCTGAAGAAAAGTCGAAACCTGCAGATTTTTCAGATTTAAAAGACTTTCGTGGACCTTTAATGACATCAGCTGCAAAGATTCAATAGGTTTAGTGTATAAATCATGGTAAAGTAAATAATAACTAAGTCGTCCATATGTGTAGTTTGTGTGTGTTGTCTAGAGCTGGTCTCTGTAGATATTCAAAGCATTCACAGATTTAACCCTGTTTAACCACACGCTCATCTGAACCTGCTGACCTCCTGATCTCTATTATTTAAATATGAGCTGACCGCTAATCCATAATGCACGAGCCGGAGCTTTCTCCACAGCTCTGCATGTGGTACAACACCGAGAGCTTACAACTTAGTGGAAGTATTTAACCTACTATATGTATTATTATAATCACCCCAGTTGAACCTTATTGTCCACATATTATGCAAACTTTTTGGAGTTTTTACCCTTGTTACAACATTTTTATCTTATCAAAAACATAGCTGGTGTTGGCTTTTGCTTCATTCTTGCTTGTTTTGTTAAAGGATCCATATATTATGTGATTTTCAGATGTTTTATAATGTTTCCTCATCACAAAAATATCTGGAGTTGTGTTTTATTTCATTCATTTAACACACAAACGCTGCGTATTTAGGCTCTTGAACAGAAATTGACTGTGTTTTTGAACTTCGTACCCTTTTAATTGAATAATTTTGATGATTGCAGCTCTGGAAATACAATTGTCTACAGAAAAAAAAGGTAAAAAGTGACTTTTAACTTGAAAACTACCGCTTTATGACTCACCAGGACTACTCAAACATCTTGGAATGAAACAAAACACAACTCCAGATCTGTTTTTGAGGAGGTAACAACATTCTAACATGACTTTTAAGCTCACAAAAGTCAATATTGCGCAATGTTTGACCTTTAAAATCCACATATTTTGCAAACATATATAAAAAAAAAAAAAATGGTGCTGAATTTCGTTTCATTCACGCTTCTTTCATTAATCCTGCTCATGAGGCCCTATTTGTCAAAAAACGCTTCAATTTCCCTGGATTGTGACGTCAGAGGCAGAAATCTCCATTAATATCGAGCTACACGTTGCAAAGACTTCTTCCATTGCGTTCATTACCGCAGGCTTTTATTATCATACAGGAGCAGGTGGCTTAATGTTGGTTTTTTTCATGGTAATTCCCTTTGTTAACATCAAATCCAGATAAAGAAGACTAATGGAAAGTAGCTTTTCTTTATAATTCTTAAACATGCGATGCCAAAGGAAAGGTACACAAGAGCGTGGTTAAAGGCCAATCACTCTATAAATAATGCATGGTATATGTCCTTTAAAAATGCATTATAAGACCCAAGGCTGCATACATGAAGTTCTTCTGGCCCCGACAACAAACAAACTAAAATGACGCAGATTTAACTGTGCTTTAACTAATAATCTGAAACATGATTAGATTCAAAAGCATTCGCATTTTAGAGCAGTAATTGGAGGAGGACGGAGGGTTTGGGAAACAATGAAGACATGTTTTCCAGTGGGAATAATCCATGGAAGGAAAATATTATGTTTGAAGCAGCGTCTTCATAAGAGAAAATATTATAAGTCCATAAGAACGACAGTAAAAGCATTTCCCCATATGTTCTTTTCATTTTACTGTCTGTAATTATTATGTTGACCCACTGTCTGGACATTGGCCGGCTACATCGCAACTTTCATAGTTTTAAAGTAAGAATTTAAAGTAATATTCAGTGTAGTTTTTCTTAAATGTTCTGTACCTGATTTTAAAACATAAAAAACACGATTATTCAGTTCATAACCACTTTTTTGCCTCTCAAGGTCATGCTAATGACAACTTCCATGCTAACCACACACTTTCTGATTCTCAGACAAGGAAACATATTTAAAATTAGATGCAGACAATACAGTTTTTTTCTTACCTGATTTTATACATTCAGAGCTTCACTACTATTCACCGTGATGAGTTTACAAGCACTTTTTTGCCTGTCAAGATAATGCTAACAGCGACTAGCATGCTAACAAGGCACTCCCTGATTCTCAGACAAGAAAACATATTTAAAATTAGATGCAGACAATACAGTTTTTTTTCTTAAAGGCGCTGTACCTGATTTTAAAACCATGAAAAACAGAACTAGTTCATTTTAAACAGTTTTTTTTCTCACTTACCTTAAACATTCACAGCATCACTATTATTCATTGCCTGTCAAGATAATGCTAACTGCAACTAGCATGCTAACAAGGCGCTCCCTGAACCTCACTTACATTAAGCATTCAGAGCATCGCGATTATTCAGTTCATAAACACTCTCAAGATAATGCTAATGACAACCACCATGCTAACCACACACTTCCTGATTCTCAGACAAGGAAACATATTTAAAATTAGATGCAGACAATACAGTTTTTTTCTTTAAGGCGCTCTACCTGATTTTATACATTCAGAGCATCATTATTATTCACCGTGACGAGTTTATAAGCACTTTTTTGCCTGTCAAAATAATGCTAACAGCAACTAGCATGCTAACAAGGCACTCCCTGATTCTCAGACAAAAAACACCTTCATTTAAAATTAGATACAGACAATAGTTTTTTTCTTAAAGGCGCTGCACCTGATCTTAAAACATGAAAAATAGAACTAGTTCATTTTAAACAGTTTTTCTCACTTAGCTTAAACATTCACAGCATCACTATTATTCATTGCCTGTCAAGATAATGCTAACAGCAACTAGCATGCTAACAAGGCGCTCCCTGAACCTCACTTACATTAAGCATTCAGAGCATCGCGATTATTCAGTTCATAACCACTCTCAAGATAATGCTAATGACAACCACCATGCTAACCACACACTTCCTGATTCTCAGACAAGGAAACATATTTAAAATTAGATGCAGACAATACAGGCGCTGTACCAGATTTTATACATTCAGAGCATCATTATTATTCACCGTGATGACTATATAAGCAATTTTTTGCCTGTCAAAACAATGCTAACATCAACTAGCATGCTAACAAGACACACCCCGATTCTCAGACAAAAAACACCTTCAATTAAAGTTAGATGCAGACAGTACCGCAGACTTACTTTGACTTTAAGAGCAGTTTGCACAATATATGTGCACAAATTCTCTCAAATACATGGAATAAAATATATACACAAAGTCTCTAACTATTCTGAGTACTTGTGCACATCTATCAACAGAAAGAAATGCTGATATTTATGCTTTTATAACATCTCTGTCTGGACTTTAACAAGAATCGCGAGTTGCTTGAGTTCAGACATAATGCAACGCCGCGCAATAGAGAGAAAGCAGCTTTCACGAGCCTATTCAAAAGACATTCTCTATTCGCATCACTTAGTTACAGCCTTCATAAAAACACACGAACCCTCTTTAGCAGTGTCTGAGGTTATGGAGCTCCCGTTTGTTTGGGTAGAACATGTGGTCGCCCGGGTCGAAGCGTTGGCCAACCTCTCCGAGCTGTCTGCTGTTCTGCTGTAGGTGGTCCACACTTGGCAGAAGATAAGAAGCCACTTTCCTCCCCCTGCAGTCGGAGATTAATTAAAATGCATGCAAGCTGTGCCTGATCTGCACCATAATTTCCCCCATATCCAGAAATTCTAAATAATAATACTAATAATCCCACATTAAAGCGTGTAATTTTGAAATATTCATGATAGATTAATTAAACGTGTGTATTCCGAAGCTCGAGGCGAAGCGTGAACTCTGGATGAACCCGGGAAAAAGCAGTAATGAGGCAGATTCCGCCCCGGTGTCGGCGTGGATGCGGTGCGGCATTTGCATGTTTAACGTTTCAAGTGTATATGCGGGTGACGACCTCTGTTTAAAGTTTAGATTAACCCTCCAATTATGAGAACAAATATACTTCCGAAGGGGCAGTGTGCTGGGGGAAGGCCCGAGAGCGAATAAAAAACACAGAATATGCAACGTCGTCCTTGGATAACCCGTGCAGGAGTAATGCGCTTTTGTGTTGACCCATATCGAGAGCAGCGCCGCGAGACTCTTGAAATGATAATGCGAGTCTCTAAAGAGGCCGTACCCGGATTTTTCTTGTAATAAAGTCAAATTTGTTTCTCTAAAGGCTCAAAATGCGACAGTTTTCATGCTCAAACTCTCCTCCTGACCCTTCCTTACCTGCCCTAATGTTAAACTCCACTAAAACCTTTGACACAGCAGCGAAGCGTAAATGTTGCTCCGGCAAAACTTGAATTTCCCTCGGGATCAATAAAGTATCTCTCTCTTTCTCACGCTACTTCTTTTTAGTATTACTGTCAGTACATATAACAGTAAATATAAGCTACAGCTCCAAGAATCAGCTCCTGCTTGTTGTGTCATATTGTCCTGTTCAGAAACGCAACTAAAAGCTGTGATTGTGCGGAGTGGTTGGGGAATTGTGTGGAAATCTTATTTGTAAAGGCAAATATATATATAAAAAGAAGAAGAAAAAGAAGAAACTGCAAAACAAACGCTGACAATTCAGTAGTAAAACGAGAATAAATAGCGTAAATTAAATAGACAGCAACGCGCATTATTTGTCTTAAGCTGTAACGCTAAACTAAAATAAACTGCTGGAACGCTACGAAATGCATCACCAGTGTCAGAATATGTTTAAATAAATGTTGTTTAGTATTTAATAAGGTTGGGCACTGATTTTTTTTTCAATACTACTGTTTTTTGATACAGGTTTTCACTTCTGGACCTGGATATGTACGTTTAAAGCCAAAAAAAACTGAAAATTGGCACAAAGTTTCAGTGCCCAGGTCCAGTTTTAAGCTTCATAAAGTCTCCATAGGTTTAACATTAGGCTAAGTGAAAGTTTCTGTGATGTAATGACACTTTAAAGCTCATGCATATTTCATACAAAGACCAGTTTTGAGTCAAATCCACCTTTGGGACCAGAACCTGTCCTCAGTCCCTCTCCTGGTCCTGTCTTCCATCCCCTGCCTCCCGTCCTTGCCCCCGTCCCTGTCTCCTGTCCATTACCCCCGTCCCTGTGCGTTAGTATCAGGCCTGTGCGGTGGTTGCGAGACAGCAGCCAGTCGTACGGCGCTCTTGAACGTGGCAGCGGGTCACCTCTGCAGAGCCGGCGGCATCCAGAGCTCACACAGCTCCACACGGAGACAAGACAAACACAAACCAGAGACGTACGGCGCGAGCATCTGTTTCGGGGAGAGCTGTGATCATCAACCAACAGCCAGTGCTATAGAAGAGATTTAAAGCGGCCATATTGTGCTTAGCTGACTATATTAAACTTGTATGCCTGTTTTTCCTTTTCCTTATGGCGGTATTATAAAGTAGATACACCATCGCCGCGTGCAAAGCGAGTTCGCGTGCAAAGTTTGTTGCCCCAGTTAAAAGGCCCATATTGCGCTATTTTCTATTCAGTTTTAATGTTTTCTCATCGCAAACACACCTGGAGTTGTGTATTGTTTCATTCACACAAGTTTAACATACAAATTCTGCGTATTTATTCAGGCATTCATTTTATTTGTTAGCGCAAGGTACAAAAACAACAACAGCAAAGAACAGGGAGATGTACATGTGCATATTTGGACCTGGAGCTCACATGTTTCACCTTGTGTTGTGATGTAGTGATACAGAAACTAGAATCATTTGGATAATTTCAGCGCTGGAATTTCCGATCTCTACTAAACAAAGGGTAAATGGTAGCTGTTAAGTTGAAAACCACTGCTTCACGAGGTGGAACAGAGCATTTTGAACTTTGGAGATGAAGCCGGACTAATGATAAAGGCTTGAAATGGCTCATAACGGTCAAACTTGAATACCGTATTTTTCGGGCTATAAAGTGACCGGATTATAAGGCGCAGTATCAAATAATATGTCAGTTGTGTCATTGTCCACACATAAGAAGCATCGGATTATAAGGAGCAATAAGAGAAACAAAACGCGTGTCGGATAAATCGAACTTTATTCAGGTCATTTACAATAACTCTCAGTTGTAGCTAACACAAAAATACAAGTTTAACAGTTGGTGATTTGGGCATCAAACATGCCCGGATCCCTCTCAACATTGTTCAGTTTTAACACTAAAATACAAAAGCTGAAATCTGCATGGTGCATGTCTCTTAACAGGTGCATTTTGGGTCCTTGTACAGCACACGGCAGAACTACCAGTATGTTGCACAGTCGCCCTATATGTCGCCAACATATTACTCCTCCTGACTCGCCCACTAATACGTTATTAGACTAATGTGGACAACATCAAATCGGTTGGAGGTTAAACACAACCAAAGGTCACACATAAGGCCACTGGATTATAAGGCCACTGTTGATTTTTGAGAAAATGTCATGATTTTAGATGCGCCTTATAGTCCGAAAAATACAGTAATATAGGACCTTATATGTTAAAATGTTCTGAGTAAATATTTGTAATGAAGTGTTCATCACCTGCATCTTCACTGAGCTTTGTCCAGAATGTTCCTCTACATGGCATTAAAAGTGTTGCTCTAAAACATGGCTCACCTCCCCACAGAGCTGACTTGTCCCATGGCGGCATCATCTTTTTTTCTCTATGGAGATACCTTAAAAATATTCCAGTCAAACCGATTGTATTTCCTTGGAGATCCAGGTCTTGGTCCCTCTATCTTAAAAGTTACCTAAGAAACCTTTTTGCCTCTTTGGTCTAGTTCTGATATTGCTATTTTTATGCAATCCTTCATTACGGGAAAAGTTGTGTTCCACGCTCGGGTAACTTCGCACAAACTTTCTGATTGTGTTTGAAGAGTAAGAAAATGTAGCTCAGGAAGAATATCTTTGTTAACTCACCTTGTCAGACGGGAAACACAAATCTACCATCTACCTCCCAGGCCAAATCAACTCCACTAGTGTTTTTTTTGGGAATAACGCTGACACTTGTGACCTGAGCAGAGGGTCTGGTGTAGGACCACGCAAACATCTGCTTCATAAGTGCGTCTGAACTCAAAGTTAGAGTCAGGTCTGCGAGAAGAGGGCCCGCGATGACAGGCGGAGGAATTCTCTTCGACACTTCAACAGTATCAGGTAAAAAAAAAACACAACTCCGGGTCTCTCCACTGCCCCAAATCCCGGTGTTTCCTGGAGTCCGGACATGCCCATACATCCTCCTCCTCTTCCACACACTCGTGGGCTCCGGAGCGTGACCGACAGCGCGGACTTGTCTCAATCCTCCAGCGAGCTCAGGTTTGCAGGTTTGGAGGTGCGTTTTTTTTGGTATTCCGGGCGCGTTCCGGGATGCCAGACAGACTCACTTTCTGACAGCCCGCCTCCAGTCTCTTTCCGCTGAGTAAACAACGGCGGACGAGCGGTGAAATGGGGCGTCGGGAGCAGGGCGAGGGGCCGTGACTGCACACAGCGCACTTCTAATGACTCTGTGTGATCAGAGGGGGAGCTGCTGCAGGAGACTGTGGATTGTCAGTCACGGGTCATTCCAATTCCGGCTCTATCGCGGTGTAATAGACTCTTTGTTTGCAAGGTCTGGAATTACAAGATGAACTCAAACTAGTCATCAAGTCATAATAATACAACTGTCTGCATTTTTTTTACTTGTTTTTTTATATATTACAAGCACAAAAACACGTGGCATTAGCTCAAATTTATGCAGATTGTCACAGTTTTTTGTTCTCTAGACTCGAGGTGGGTTAAGTGTCTTAAGTGTCTCAAGGACAAAACAGCCTGTGGGTTGGTGGATCTTACAGCCAATGAAGTTTATGTGCAAGGATTCAAACCGCCAACCTATGGACAAATACTCATTCACTCACTCACATTTGATTCATTTTAAGATATTTTTGGCTTGATTTGTTCGGTTTTTGACAATGATCTTTCTTTTAAGCTACTTCATGTAACTTTTTCTGGTGGGAGGTTTGTCTGTGTGAACATAGGTACGTTCCTCAGAGATGTTATTGCTTTGTGAGAAAGGTTTCATAAGATTCAATTGGTTTATCGTGCTTATATTTAATTATTTAGCTGCTTAAAAGTTTTAGATTATGCCAAATTGACTCTCGTGAGCTTTAAGCCATGTTAGAATGTTGTTACCTCCTTAAAAACATATCTGGAGTTGTTTTTTTGTTTCATCCACACATGTTTCGTGCTCGTCCATGGGAGTGGATCTCTCCTTCACTGTGGTTCTCCTCGAGGTTTCTCAGGGGTTTTTTTCCCACTGGGTTTTTCGAGTTTTTCCTTCCTGAAGAAGGAGTGTCAATTTTAATTTTGTTTTGTTTTTTGGAAGTTGAAATTATCCAAATGATTCTAGTGAAGGTGTATGAAGTTTAAAAACACAGTGGAGTATTTCCTGTATAACATCAAAAGGTAGGACAGAGTGTTTGAGAGAAGAACTCCGCCTAAACATGCCTGTGAATGAAACAAAACAACACCAGATTTGATTTTGATGAGGAAACATTATAACACAGACTAAAAAAAAAGCGTATTATGGCCTCACCTGCTCGTCACCATGGAAACAGATAATGGTTTTATGCCATACTGTGGGACACTGATGCATGAAAGAAAAAAAAAGGAAAAATCCTGCTTCCAAACTTGCATATCCCAAAGGCAGACAGGGACCTTCTAAATACATAAAACCTTAGTGGCCATTTTGTGCTTTTAGAACAGAGGTCAGAGGAAAAACAGAAGTAGGTTTTGTGACCAGCTGCATTGTCGAACATGTTGTCACAAACGAAGAAACATAGCTCGCCATCCCTCATACTTGTAGGTGAGTGAAGTGTTGACGGCCGTGAGGGGGTGTTTCTCTGTCAGCAGTCTGAGTGGTACTGGCACAAGGTCAGGACAGCTCAGGTTTACCCGGCTTACAGGGAGCAGGCCGGGGCAGGTTCAGCTGTGTGTAGTGCTAATGTACGGCCCTCCCTGTGGACCGGAGGGGTCAGAGGAGAGGGTGGGGCCTTCAAGGACACTCCTCTGTGGGGGAAATTTGTGTAGAAAGTGCTGCGTTTGTGGACGGCACTGACAGCTCTTTGTGCTACTCTGTCAGCGCAGCGTGATGTGAAGAAACGTAGCATAAAGATGACAGAAAACAGCGGTGGCAACAAATGAACGGAGAACAAAGCTTGTTTTCACCTCTGCAACGCTTCCATACCTAATTTAACCTCAGCTTTAAACACAACGCATTCCATTTTACAATGCAACTTCAAATATTTACCAAAACAACACAGTCACGCAGGTTCTCAAGCTGCAAAGGGACTCTAAATGTTTTGAATCAAAGTGAAATGTCTTGCACAATGACACTTGGGAATGCATAGAGGTGGGATCAAGCTGAAATTCCATTATGTTCTGTTTCCATGTGATACTATCTACACATGTACGCATTTTGGGCAGTTTCCAGTTCTTCTAAATTGATAATGAAGTTTGCAATTTGTGGGTATTAGACACAACGATTCCTTTCTGATTTGTAGGACGTCACATGGCAACAGGCTGCAGCTCTGATCAAAGTATTATAGAATTAGAATGGGGTAAAGTCTTCAGAAAATCCTTCAAATGTGGAAGGAATCATTTGTCTGAAACCCATAAAGTCATTGGAAAAATAACCCACATCATGGCCACCAGACAATAACAAGAGAGATCAGTGTCAGTGTTTTAGAAAAGATTGAGATATTAAGCTGTGAACCAACATTCCACAAAGGTTTTCCAAAGATTTGTCCTGTAATGGATATTTGAATACAAAAAATAGAACACTAGTGATACTTAGCAGCCGATGTCGTCAGCATTCTCTGGTGATGCTAACTGGAGGCTCTGCAAAGACTGAGGCTTGATTAGACTTTAATTTGACCATAAAAAGTGACTTAGCTGAAACTACCACAGCTACTCACACACTCACCTTTTGTGTTGAAAATCAAACTCTGGACCATGATCTCATATTGATCACAGGCTCTGAGTGTTGTAGTACTCGAGACTCGAGACCGACACTGAGACTGTTTGTTTATGATCTTAGCCTCGTCTCAGTCTCGAAAGCGCCTGGACTTGGTCTTGTCTCGGATTCGAGGTGTGATACTCGACAAGTGCAATCATATTTTGGCTGCTGCTGTTGGTTATAAAGTTACACCGGTGTGCAAGTGCACAGGTTTTCTCTCTGGAGTCTGCGGGCACCATATATACAACTTGTCTGCAACAGTTTGTCCACTCTGTGCTAACTGTGTTGGCACAGAGTGGACACACTGTGACATGTGGTGAAGTTTGCCTAATAAAAGTGCACAAATACATCTGTATTTGTCACGGCGTGTTTGGTAAATGTGCAGAGGCTGGTAAATCCCACTGCAAAACCTGTCAGTGAATGTAACTCCAGTCGGGGACCTGAAAAAACAGGCTTGAAAATCCTATGTACTTTCTTCACAGTTTTCTGTGCCATTGTAAGTGATCTTAAAGAAGGGGTTCTCAAACTGTGGGTGAGGGTCCAGAAAAGGGCCACAGAGTGTTTAAGTGCAATACAGTTTGCTTGGCTTATTTTAATCTTAAATGGAGACAGGTCTTTGTCTCTATTAGTGCGCTCTGACTACAACTCTACAGGCTCCTAAAAATGTGCTCTTTAAATCCATTTTGTGTTTTTTCTGTTTTCGCACAACTCTTTTGGCTGTGTTTGCTAATGCGTGCTCTGTGTCACCATGGTAACTCTTAAACATCTCACCAATAGAGATACAAACACAAAACTCCCAGCAAGATGCCACTGCAAGAATCAAAAATGGTGAGATAGGCTTTACTCATACACAAAAGTTCTTCCAATAATTCCCCCAACTCTACGACGACCGTTATGAGGAGTTGTAATCTTGAAAATGAAAATGTTCTGGTGTCTGTGTAATGGAACCTCTCACCTCCTTTTTTGCGATATCCTCTACTCGACCTCTGTGACCCTCCAATCTCCAACTCTCTCAAGGCAGAGCTCATTTTCAAAGAGCAAAAAGCCTCAACGCCAAAGTGGATTTAGCCTTCGTTCGACGATGGTTTCACTTTCCCAGCGTTGTGCAATGGTAATCCTTTGCTTCTTTGAGAAAATCACAACAAACTCAACTACAATTTTGCAACCTTAAGTCCAAATTATAGACATTTTACGCTCCTCAGGCCTTTAGATGCAATGAGACGTCACTGGAGCATATAATAGTGTTTAGTTACTTTCTCAAACTCTTTTCTTAACTTGTTTGGAGTTCGCGGTGAGTAAGCTACCTTCTCAACTCAACCAGTAGAATGCCCTTTGGTCCAAGACTAAAGAGAAAGGTGCATTTATTTCAGAATTTCTTCGGCTCGGTTTCTGCCCAGTTCTATTATGTGGTCGCCCTGTTAAGTGCCTGGACCGAAACAATAGTGGTTGGAGAAAAGGCGCAGTTTAGTGTTGTCACCGGCGGGTCCTACGCTGTATTTGATTTCAGTCTGATAGACGATCCCCCGAGGAACGCAATTAATATTTAACATGATCGTAGTGCTCTGAGCAAAGGGGGACACATGACAATAGAGGCAATTCAAAGCAGTAAAATAAAGGAGAAAGCTTTTGAAAGTGCGGGTGAGAATACGTCTTTGGGGCGAAGAATACGATCTACGACGGCGACTTCAGATTCAATCATGGTTTTCCCGTCCCCCTCCTCTCCCAATCACCGACGGACTCACAAATAAGTGTAGCAAGTTGTAATGCGGCTTTAATTGATTATTCAGCGGTGGGTGACCTCTGACCCCGTCTTCTCTTTCAGACGTTCCTCAGTGAAATCCTATCGGCTCTTCGGAGTATTCTTGGAGGCTCCCCCGGAGAGAGAGAGGGTCTGGGCTTTCTGTGGACACTCGCCGAGCCGAGCAGACATTCCACTGGGTCCACACAAATGTAGGCACCAGCTTCCATTTGTCCCAGTGGAGACGCCAGTGATGGAATTTAAAGATACTTCCACAGTGTTGGCATTAAACAGCAGCTCTGTCATTGACTGTATAAGTCTGACATCTCGCCAACTGCAATTTCTTCAGTTAAAAAGAATCAAATTTCATAATAATTCACCACATACCTGCAGTACCTCTGATCTCCATGGAACCAAATCATTTTTTTTTAGAAATCATGAGTTATTCTGCATGTTTTTTGTACTTAAAATGTTAAAATGTCATGTGGTGTCCACCCGCCCTTAACTGCTGATTTAAACTTCTTTAAAATGACTTAAAATAAATCTAATCAAATGTGTTCTTTCTTTTTTGGCATATTTTCTGCTTTTAGTCCCACATGAAATTTCAGCTTTCAGCTAATACTCAAACAAATATTGTCAATTTTTTCAAATATCATGTTTCATGTCAAATATTAAATATCAATATCATGTTCATATGACTCAGAACTTTTAATATCCCAGCCATGTTTTAGAAAATTTAAAAAAATATTATTTTTGGTTGCACCACATGACATTGTTTTTAGGGCGTAGCCAATACATTAAAAAAAAAGCGAAATATATAAATAAATATATAAATAAACATAGATTTATGCACCTGACACTGTAAATATTTGAAAAGATCAATAGAAACTACATTTTAAAATTTGCCTGTTGAAAATCCATCATCACTGACCCATAAATGGACATAACTAATGCACTAGTCCTGTTCCAACTGACCTGATAATGAAAAACTGTTCCCCTCTCTGTGTAACTGCTGCATTGAGCCTCTTCATTTTGGCCTTAAAATGTTCGCATTAACCCACTCTACATGAACCTGGTGATTTATTTAGCTATTTTGTCTGTATTTTTGAGTATTTAAAACATAATTGAGCAGGTGCATGGTAACACCTGGGAAGTTTGATACAAAACTGAGGAACACGCCAAGAAAAACACGAATCTCTCTTTACTGATGAGCCCCCAACTGGAAAAGTGACACATAGAACCAGATTATCAAGTGTTTGCTCATGTGCATTTGGCTTTTGCACTGAAAACTAAAGACTCACCTACAATTTTGTGATCTTAAGTGCAAATATATCGACTTTTTACGGTCTTCAAATTGTAGATTCAATAAAATGTTACTGAAGCATATAATAATGTTTAGTTTCTTTCTCAAACTTTTTCTTTGACCTGTTTGGAGTTTGCAGTGAGTAAACAATCCTCTTGACTGCACCAAACCAGCCCCTTGGACCAAGATTAAATTAAACCGACGTTATAGTGTTGTTTCCTCATCAAAAAACATACCTTGAGTTGTATTTTGTTTCATTCACACATTTAGCACAAACATATACTGCATATTTAGGCTGTGTTATCCTCTCAAATTGAAAAAAAATGTGGTAATACAGAAAGTGTAATGTGTTTCATACTTTATTTGGATGATTTCCGTCCTGTCAATCTCACGTTAACAAAAAGTAAAAGGCTGCTGTTAATTTGAAAACTATCGCTGCATGAAATCACAAAGTAGAACAGAGCATTTGCAGGATTACTGAAACAAGTGTGAATAAAACAAAGCACAACTCCAGTTATGTTTTAGATGAGGTTTTTGCTTAATATAGAAGCTTTACAGACAGTGGCGCATTTACACCAACTTAAAAACTTACATTTGCAGCCAAATTGATCAAGACAGGACAAAGGGGACACGCTCGGCATCTTCACTATCAAGACGCAGTGTAGTTTTTACCCATGGGACTGAATGATCATGCAAGACTGTGAGTTTTCATTGAAATGTGCAAAAATGGAGAACAAAATGCAAAATTTATTATGACAAGGAGGGCAAAAACTGAAGATTTTGTAGGTTGGAGAGACAGGTGTGAATTTGCAGTGCAGGCAATGCTGCTGAAATGTGTGCACCGGTGGGGCTTTATAAATAATGTACAATGCTTTAAAATTGCTCATTCACAAAGTCAAAATAACATGTCATTTTGAAGGTAGGAGCGGTAATAAAAAACACACACACTTTACCTGAGATGCTCTGGACTAGGCTGTCACGTATTGCACAAAGAGTTATTTTCCCGAGAACCGTGTAGTGATGGGTCTTCACCGTGTACAAGTACTGCGCTGGTTCATACTGCATACTGAATTGTTATTTTATGTTTGTCGTATATGTCCCTATTCAAAAAAACAATAAATAAGTAAATAAATATACACACCTTGAATATGGAGTGTGTCTTTATTCATTTACCGTATTTTTTGGACTATAAGGCGCATCTAAAATCATGACATTTTCTCAAAAATCAACAGTGGCCTTATGTATGACCTTTGGTTGTGTTTAACCTCCAACTGATTTGATGTTGTCCACATTAGTCTAATAAGGTATTAGTGGGCGAGTCAGGAGGAGTAATATGTTGGCCACATATAGGGCGACTGTGCAACATACCGGTAGTTCTGCCGTGTGCTGTACAAGGACCCAAAATGCACCTGTTAAGAGACATGCACCATGCAGATTTCAGCTTTTGTATTTTAGTGTTAAAACTGAACAATGTTGAGAGGGATCCGGGCATGTTTGATGCCCAAATCACCAACTGTTAAACTTGTATTTCTGTGTTAGCTACAACTGAGAGTTATTGTAAATGACCTGAATAAAGTTCCATTTATCCGACACGCGTTTTGGTTCTCTTATTGTGCCTTATAATCCGATGCTCCTTATGTGTGGACAATGACACAACTGACATATTATTTAACGCTGCGCCTTATAATCCGGTGCACTTTATAGCCCCAAAAATACAGTAGTTCATTCCCAGTTTTATCCAGGTGGAGATTCTGTTCAGATTCTGCTTGAAAAGTCCTGTATTATACAAAATTGACTCTTGTGAGCTTTAAGTTACGTTGTTATTTCATCCAAACATACCCAGAGTTGTGTTTTGTTTTATTTCCACATACATCTCCGCTTCAAAATGTCCTACCTCTTGCCTTTTCTTTTTTTGATTGGAATTTCTATGGCTGAAATGATCCAAATTCTTCTACTGACAGTTTAAAAACACGGTGGAGCACTTCCTGTATGACCACATGAGCTCAAAACTCAGAAGTCTAAATATGCCGAGTGTGCTAAATGTGTGTGAATGAAACAAAACGAGACTCCAGCTCTGTTTTTGGTGATTAAACAACCTTCTAAAATAGATCAGAAAACATGTATGAGGCCTTTAATCTATTTGAAACTCCACAGCACTGCTTTATAATGAAAGTTTTCATATGTCCAGCTGCCCAAAGCTTCTGACCAACAATACACCCACAAACTTTTTTTTTTGCAAGCGCAGTTTTGCACATGGACTGATAAATCTGGCCCGTTTTTGCCTTTTGAAACCATAAAAGTTATAGCTGAGCCCCATACGTCGATAATAAGGGGGGTTGATTTTTGGCTGTGTCGTAACTTTTTCTCCTTGGGATCAGAATACAGGATCAGATGTAAGTGACACACAGGCGGGTTTAGCATTCTCCGACAGGCAGCCCTATCGACGGCTCAATCACATCAATGAAAAGCCATTACTCTGAGCAGATGTGGCGTCTAAGGATCTCTTTCTCTTCTCCGAGAGTTTAATGTGGGGTTAGCGAAATGAGGAGATTAGAGACCGTCAATCTATGGTGATTTTTGTGACTAATTTGCAGTCGCGGTGTTGGGTCAATGTTTGCGTTGGTTGATATATTCTTTTCTCCCGTCGTCTTTTTGTGGATCTGTCAGCCGCTGATGTCTTTCTTTGTCGGGGAACAGGGAAGTGTCTGCCGCACAAAGCGCCGGCGAGTCCAGCGCAAATGGAAAAATCTGGACACGGTTTTTAGTGGGTGAGTGATGAGGAAAAGATTCAGAACAAGATGATGAAATTATCGAGTCGAGGCAAATTTTGCAGTTGGATTTGAAGTAAAAGTCAATACGAGGCTCCGGCGGATGGGTTGAGTTTAATTATGGTTTTGGTCTATCAGTAAGTTTTCATTCTTCACTGTTCATACACTGCAAAAATGAACTATCAAGTCTTGCTTAAAATGACTAGCACCCAGAATATTAATCAGGATTTGAGTAGTTTTCACTGCATAATGTTTCATTTCTTATGTGGCCTTCAATATTTAACTGTATTTGAGATATTTCTACAAGATAATTACCCTTTAATAAGAAAATAAAACAGTATATAAGTAAGCAGTAAGTAAGTAAAATGTTTGTAATAAGAAACGGTTTGAAGCACAACTTCAAAAATACAAGTACACAAGGAGAGTGTTAGTCCTTTGATATGAAGGGCAGACCACTGTCCTTGGGCAAGACACTTAACCCAACTTGCCCACAGTGTCTGTATGTGTATGAATGGGTGAATGGTTCCTTCATTTAAACCACTTTGATGGTGTTATATCTTAATTCAATTCAATTAAATTTATTTTTGTATAGCCCAAAATCATAACAACAGTTATCTCAGCGGGCTTCACAAAATTGTTAATTCAGCAAACACAGATGTCAGAGAATGTAGCAGAATAAGAAATAAAATAATAATAATAATGATAATTAATAATGAAATAATAATTCAAAAATACAGAATGTAAGGCAAATGGATAATTGTCCCAGCATCTCCTGTCCTTAGACCCTCCTTCTTCAGCAAGGATAAACTCGAAAAAAAACCCAGTGGGAAAAAACCGAGAAACCTCGAGGAGAACCACAGTGAAGGAGAGATCCACTCCCATGGACGGACAGGCATAGATGGCCAGGACATATCCACAGCCAATAAGGCTGCAAATCTGTAGATCAAAGCTATTGGCAGAGGGAAACTACTAAAAATCTGACCATTTACATAAATCTTCAAAAATACTGAAATAAAAATAAAATTCTGAATGTCATTTTAAACTCTTTTTTTCCTCTGATTTTACTTGTGTTTTCCCTTTAGTGAATTTATGTTTCTGTCCAAAAAAACAAAAAGACTAACAACAAAATCAGCAAATAAAGTAATTTCTTGGCTTTTTTTT
>KN499407.1:119581-134031 GCA_000787155.1 Scartelaos histophorus | reverse complement strand
TTTGTGATGAGAAAACAACATTATACCTAATAAAAATCAGAAAATAGTGTAATAAGGCAAAACCTTAAAATGATACAGGCCACATAAAATTGAATTGTAGGCACCTGTCATCTAATAATGATCACATTTCAACTTCAGCAATGTTGTTAACTCACCTTATTGTTTGTCTCCTGATACAATATAAAACCATAGCACGAGACTGTGATCGTGAAATCCTAAAAATGACAAGCAAACATAGATTTCACTCTCATTAACCCCACACACTGCACAGAAAGACCAGCTGCTCCGCTCTCAACACGCAGAAACCCGCCTTCTCACTTGGTTTAAAATTAGACAGAGAGAGTCCTTTTCTGTGGCGTGCATCAGGTGTAATGATAACATGACAACCAGCGCGGCTCCGGAGCAGTAAAGTGGGCGCTGCATGGTTAGCCAAGTGTGTAGCCTCGCGTCAGTGTAGCACCTGTCACAGAATGATGAATTAGCCACTGCTCGAGGCTCTCAATACAACAACATCCAGTGTGAGGAGTGCGTCGAAATGCAGACAACAGGAGCGCGCTGTGCAGTGTGAAGAAAGGCCACGGCTTGATAAATATTATAAGCAGTGTATTGAGATGTGGCGTGTATTTATAGACACGCTGTAATAGTGTTGTGGTGTTTGATTAGCCGTGCTCCCTCATCAAAAACAAAATCTCTCCTGGGCTCTATTTGAATCCTCCTTATGGTTGCTGTAAGGTTCTGTTCAGTCCTCATCCTGCAAGCCAACGTCATCCAAACATCATCCAATCCAGATGTCGACAATACTCCACAAATATGCAAAAGCACGAGACAAAACTGTACGCGGCAACTTGACAAACCTGATGTGTGACTTGGCGCTGGAAACAAAAGGGAGGATCAAAAATGAAAGTGAATAAAACATGTTATATGTTGTTTTTAGCGAGTAGTGTTTTCAAAAGTATAAAAGGCAACATGGTGATCTAAATATGTTCTGTGTTTGCAGTTAACGCCTCATAGAAGTAAAGTGTGTATTTATATCTTGTCTTTAGACTGTGTTCAAAAAATGTGTCAGTGAAGCAGCGCCACATTCTTTACAAAACTACCTTTACCTTTAATTATATCTGCAGTTGAAACTATTTTCCATGTTTGCTATGGTCTAAGGATTTGGCCACAGTACATCTATAGGTTTAATGCAAGCTTCAAACAGAGATTGATTTTTTCTGTATGTCTTTTCATACAGCATGTCTTTTTGTATGTCATTTCACATTAGCTCATCTTTCTCAACAGACCAATGTAACATTAAATTAAACAAGAAAGATTTTACAATCAAACTGACTGTTGTCCAACATTCTTTGTCATTTATGTTCATACAGAGCCAAATAGTTGTTACAATACTGGATTTCAGTACCAAGGAATAGACTCAATACTGATACCAAAAACATTCTTTATTTTGACAATGGAATGTGATTTTCAACATTAAATCATAGTTATCATATGTTTTTTTATATCTGTATAATCCTAGGTTCTGTAGTCGTCTATGGGTGTGTGCTAGTCTGTGTGGGCTTATGCTTATGATACAGCTCAAGATCATTCTAAAACTATTTAGGAAGGATTCATTTCTGTCCTGTGAATTGATTGTAGACTGTTTATAGAAATGGACATTGCTAACTCGCTAATCGTCATATTGCAAATAGGTAATGAGCATTGAAGTGCTTCTGGCTCTATGATTTTATATTGAAAATGTTCACCTGTCTCTCTATAATTGAGGTGAGCTTCATCATTTTCATCTTCTCTTTGTAGTATTAACCCACTCTATATGATCCTGGTGTGTTTATTTTGATTTGAGGCGTGTTTTAATATGTTTGAACTTGAATTGGACTGGACAGAGTTTGACTAATATTCAAATGGAAAGTGAAATACCAAACAATACATAAATACATAAAACATGAATAATATCAGGCCCTGTGTGTGTGAAATAGCCTGTTTTATGAATGCACGTTAGACTAACCTTAGGCAGGACTTCGCAGTCAGGATTAGGAGCCTGTGTCCTGTGCCTGGAGCAGAGTGGAGCTGCAGAGTGGAGCTGCATGAACACCACAGAGGTCTGTGCACACACACATGGCACAGGGTGAGATCTGCACTGTAATACTGAAGGTATCGCTCCGAGCAGCATGTGTGTGTTCACTGGTCCAGCTGATTCTGTGTTTGTCAAGACAAATGTGGACATAATGAACAACTAATCTACAAATACATAAAACACAATAAAAGTCATAGATCACAACCAAGGCATTAAAGTTGACATGTAGAAATAGTTCAATCTGAAGTGAAATCCTAAATATATTTTGTTTCTATCTTGACCTTGCAAAAGTGAAGTTGTGTGAAACGTATGTCTCTCTTGTATGAAAGAAAAAAGATAATTTGGACCCTCCAAAGCAAAAGCTTCATAGTGCATCTTTAAAATATAAAACATATTGTTCCAGAGTGGAGATTTAGGTTTTGAAAAATACATTTATACATGCATTATATTTGGTATAAAAACGTAACCATAACTAGTTAAAGGTGCAACATCTGTTTTTCTCCATGGAGATGTCAGTGCTTTATCTGAAATGTTTTACAATATGGCATCATGGAGACTAACAGGCCAAGTTACTGTCAGATCTGTGGAGAGGCGACCCTCACCGTCAGAATGGATTTGTTTTTTTTTTAGGTATTTTAGATGAATACCTGTACTCCAAAGCAAGAAAAGTGATCTGATGAAGGATTTTTTGCCGAAACGTAATTGATATACTAAAAAAACCTTTTGTATATCGGCCATCTGAGTGTGCTATGCAATTGTTTCACTTTTATTTTTGATGAATACAACCACAATAAGGTAGAGCTGTTGAATATCATACTGTGCAACATCACTGGTAATATATTTTCTTACCTCAGTGCATCAGTGAATGTGACACTGTGTGTGGCTCACCCGGTGTCACTGATTAGGAACTACAAAGAGCTGCCCGGAGTGGTTATCAGGGCTTTCTGTGGGTAGTTGTATGAAGGGAAGTTCTAATGTTCTCTGCTATAGTGATTACAGTTGTGAAAGTCTTTTCTAATGTTGTTCTGTGATAGCAGGGGGGGAAAGGTGTTGTGCAGAGTTGCAGGTGGTGACAGTGGCTGCTCCAATCGTGTCCCAAGCCCAAGCAAATGCCCTTTTTGTTGCATATGTGGTTTGGTGGTGTTTAATGGCATTCTTGAAATTCACCAGTGGTTTCTTGTGTATCAAATTGCCACTGCTGCTTGTCAGTGTTCTCAGTCTCTTCTGCTTATAATAGCTTTTACTAGATAGTTGTAGTTTATTAGGTGCTTATTTATTTAATGGTCAGGATTATGGATGCAATAGAGATTAGTGAGATTAGATTAGTATAGGCTCCTAGCACAGTGCACTTTAAACCTTGAAAACTCAATGCACCTTAGTCCTGTTATACTTAAGCACTTAATACTACAGCACTTTCTATTGTATTTTGCACATTTTATTAGTTTATTTATTTTTTAATATGATAAAACTGAACCTTCCCACAATGCACAGCCTTTGTCAACCCAACCTAAAAGTTACATAGTGCACTTCTAAGACTAGACTAGACTGCAAGATACAAGCTATAATTACACAGGAAATTCATTCTTCAGACTCATTGGAAAAGATACGCAATTATTTAGCAGTGAAATTGAGTTGCAAGTATGAGACCCTCCTCCTCCTCCGCTCCCTTCTCGTCATTTAGCGCACGTTCTTACGGAGCGGCGCGACGCATGGGGCCCTAATGTGTAGTGATGTGAAATCGTTAGCCGTGTGCATGCTTCTGCTAATCGTCTAATAATTGGATGCGATGGCAGGACGTAGGCTGTGCAGATGAATTACAGGAGCCGGGGCTGAGCGCAGCAGGTACGAGACAGATTCTTCAGGTGTGCATTGTGAGAGTGGATCCCCGCCACGACCAGCACTCACTGAGTTATAGGAGGAGGTGCACATTACCATAAGTGCTACTACACGGTCTCAAAGTATCTGTGAATATGTGTCATCTGGGTTTGGGAGCGGGGTGGAAGTCAGAGGGCAGGGGCTCTACAACCGCTGAGTTTAAGTTCATGTACTAGCAGTAGTTGTAATTTAAAGTACTAGTGTTAAAAATGTGATAGCAGAAACAGAAGGAGGTTGAGAGTTTGAAGATACAGTAGTAGTAGCAACAGTACAGTGATAGTAGTAATAGAAGTACCAACAGCAGCAGTAGCAATAGTAACAGTAGAAGTAGTGGTAGTAACAGTGGAAGTAGTGGTAGTAACAGTAGAAGTAGTGGTAGTAACAGTAGAAGTAGTGGTAGTAACAGTGAAAGTAGTGGTAGTAACAGTAGAAGTAGTGGTAGTAACAGTGGAAGTAGTAGTAATCCAGGAATACTGACGGTACTAGCAATAATAGTAGTAGCAATGGGAGTAGTATTACTTATAGTAGTAACAGTAATGCAATGGATAACAGGAGCAAGTAATTTTGTATTTTCTTCAAACTAAAATCAGTTTTTATTCATTTTAACAGTGTTGTGTCTGAACTTGAGAAAGAAACAAAACTTATAAAACAATGCAGGAAATGAAAGCACAGTGATATATGTGGTGGAGAGGTACAGGGCCTGCTGTCTGTGTACTCTGTAGTCTGGCACAGTCAGGAGGAGGAGGCCAGGGTCAGCAGATTAAGAGTAGTGCTCAGAATCAAGGGGGCACTGAATGCAACACACACACACACACACACACACACACACACACACACACACACACACACACAAACACTAAAATCTACTATAGTTATTGTACTATCTGTCCAGCAGTGGAATATGTGCAATATGTGTATAATATTGAATACAGAGAATCAGTCTTGTATACTTTTACTAGTTGCACCAAGAAATCTGACTGAACCTTGATAGTCCTGCCATTCTCAAATCATTCAGACCCACTTAGGCTCCTTTATTTGGCCTTAATGTATGTATTATATTGTAGATCAATCTGTTTTATAATTATTTATGTATTTAGATAATCTGGATTTGCCTGCTTCTTGTGTTAGTAATGTCTACTTTTCTGAATACCACCAACTATCACCATTTTGGCACTGTTAGAATATCATTTTATTCCATTCACATGTGATTATTATTAGTTTTTCTACATCTCCAAAGCTCAAAATGCTGTTTGACCTTGTGATCTCAAAAGGTGGTAGTTTTCAAGTTAACACTTTTAACCTTTTGTTTTGCATAAATGGGTAATTCCAGGGCTGAAATACTGCAAATGATTCTAGTGAAGGCGTGTGGAGCGTAAATACACAGCGGAGTTCTTCCTGTATTGCACGCAGGGTTTTGTGTGTTAAACATGTGGGAATGAAAGAAAACAAAACTGTAATGTAACAAATATGGCTCCTTTAAGAATTACGTAAATAACAACAAAAGATCCTCAAGAACGCAGTCAAACTTTAATGTACATTTTCAAGGACAGAATTACTCATTCACACAACACCACCTAAACACTGTGTGGAGAAAAGACAATACAATTATCAGAAGGGGCCCCGGAACACACATGTAATCCAACCACATGGGACGATCTTCAAGCAACTGTTTATATTTTAACCCACCGCTGCACCGTGGCTCTGCTAGAAAGAAAATAAGAGACGTGTCATTTCCTCTGCTTGTTTCATTGTCATTCTCAGTCTGTTGTCAGTGCAGATATTCCTCTTTTTATAAAGCTGCAGCGCACAAGCTTCATTACTGACATTACATTACTCATAACCGGATGCATTTATTCTACTTAATTGTGTGATTTGATAAAGTGGATTTCCCCCGTGGACAGAAAATTACAGAATAAAGATATAAAAAGAAGACATTTGTTTCTGTTTATACCATCACATGACTGTGCATCGATTTGCTGATTGCTTTAACATGGGTTTTCCAGTGAATATTTAAAGATGCACAAGGAAACTTTTCAGGTCCTGCTTGAGATTTTTTTCCATTACCTGGAAACTGTCAAAAAAAAAAAATTAAAAATAAAAAAAAGCAAAAACATGCATCCTTAATTTAAGCAGGTTTCCTCTTCACATATCTCACCAGTAACTCACCTGCTTTTTTCCATGGCAACATATGTGTTTAATGGTGTACTGCGGAACATTCTAGGCAATAACATCTCCATCTCCATCTCCATGCACCTTTAAGCTAAGTCAATTATTATGCATTATTATTACACTTACAAAATTAGAATGCAAATAATAACTGTAATTCCATTGAGGCATATAGAAAACTATATGGAAAACTATGGTGCAAATATGTATTTTCCTAAATTATTTGATTGTGATCTGTTCCATAAAATATTATGTGTCAAAAATTTGCAAGAGGTAAAATTTTTCAATCTGAAATTAAAGTCATTGTGATGTATGTATCAAATTGTAATTACAGTTTTAAATTATTCATGCACCAACTGAACCTTATTCTCATAAATGCTCCCCATGTTTCACTTAAATTAAAAAGTAGATTGCTGCAATGAACGGGGCTTTCATTTCAATTTTTTCATCCATTATTTTATTTCACCAAGACAATATGAAAGAATAAGTCATTTCTTTAGCTCTACATTTTTAATTTCAAGCTGCATGTGCTCTTAAACCACCAGTGGGGCATATTTAGGAGCTGCAAAAAGTGAGCCATGTTTCACACTGAGCTAATATGGCTTACAGCGTGTACGCACAACTACAGTGTGAAGATAGTGAGATGTAGCTTTGGGGCAGGATTTATACTGTACATGAAGAGCACACACACACTAGTGAACAGATCCATACATACTGGAGGACTCAATGTTCCAAGTTCCTTCAGATAGTTAGGCCTGTTTCCTCCATCCTCCCCTGTGTATGAAAGTATAAATGTGCCCAATGTTGTGAATTAGAATATTTCATCATGAATAAAATAACATGAATTTGTTGAAATGGAAATAATTGGGGGAAAAGCATTAACACGTGATAGGTGGGTATGATTTTACATTACTTTTCAGCATCTTTAATTCAGACTGACAAAATTCAAGTTGAGAAATTCAAATTAAAAAAAAAAAAAAAAAAAATGCAAGTTGAGAAATTCAGAACGAAAACATGCAACAGAATGTGTAGTGAACTTTGACCTGAATATTTTCAATCTGAATTTCTCAACTTGATTTTTTTTTTTTTTTTTGTTTTAATCTGAATTTGGCAACATGATTTTTTTTTTATTTAAATTTCTCTTTCTTGAATTTTGTCAGTCTGAATTAAAGATGCTGAAAGCATTTAACAAAATGTGCAGTGAACTTTTACATGAATGTTTTCGATCTGAATTTCTCAACTTGATTTTATTTATTTTTTTATCTGAATTTGGCAACATGATTTTTTTTTTTTTGTTATTTCTCAACTTGAATTTTGTCAGTCTGACTTAAAGCTCTGACTTTATGCTTTTTTCCCAAATTATTTCCATTTCAATAATTTTTTATTCAAGTTATTTCATCCATCATGAAAACTTTGGGCACATTTCTACTTCCATACCTGTGTTCTCACTTATACACTCCTCTCCTTCACACATCTGTACACTCAGACTGTAAGTTCATTTTTCACATCATGATACGTTTGTTCAGTTCACACTCTCAGAAAATAACGACTCTTTGAGAAGAAGCCTGTTCTTGGACTTCATATATCCTGATAATGTGAAATATGTTAAAGGTGAACTCTGTGACATTTGCTTGCACCATGGAGTTGTTTTTTTTACACTTGATTAAATGTGTGTCAAGTGTTTTATTGCTCGTAGCTGATTAAACATGCACTCTTATCGCCTCTCCACAACTCTGACCCATTAATCTCGTCATACTCTGGAACTTTTCAATGAAAAACTTTAACATCTCAGTGGAGGCAAATACAGACACTTTCCTCACCCACTCCTCCTATTGGTCAGTGTTCCTCATGCTCTGAGTGACAGGTGCTTTTAACCAATCACAATGAAGTTTGAAGAAGAAGCAGATTAGTTAGGTCAGCGTTCACATTAGTGGTGATTTCATTTCAGGCATTATGTGAGACAGAGAAGGATACTTTATTGATCCCAAGGGAAATTAAAGTGTTGCTGCAGCAAACTGTTGCAGTTGTTGTAACATTTCCACTGCGCGTCCCAGTGGCCTTTGTGTCTCAGTCAAAGGTCTCAGTGCAGTTTAACACGAGGACTGGTCAGGTGGGGTCTGCAGATCCTGTGTCGGGGCAGTTTGAGGAGAAGAAGAGTCAAAAGTGTCCCTCCTCTGTCTTGCAACATCACAGCAGTGTCCAGGGGGAACGAGGTGAACACAGCGGGAAAAGCCTCGTTCTTACTCTGCTCTGATGTTTTGGATGGTGATGAAATGGTCCATTCCCTCAAAATGTGGGCGTATGCATCTTTGAGTGTCCAAAAAAAGCGCTATTTAAATCCAGTGTATTATTAGTAGTAGTAGTAATATTGGTAGTAGTGGTAGCAGTAGTAGAATGAGTAGTAGTTGTAGTAGTAGTAATAGCCATAGTTAAAGCAGTATAGGCTCAGAAGGTAGAAGTTGTCGCAGCAGTGGTAGTTGCAGTAATAATAGTAAAATCTAGAAGAATACTATACAACAACTTTGCGTAGATGACTATTTTCTTGTAATTTTATTTATGTTTTTTTTTTTCCCATCCCCTTTTCATACTTAAGCTCAATTTCTACTTTCTCCTCCAGGTTACGCTTCTTATACCAGATCTTTGTTGTCAGTCTCTATTAAAAATGAACCTTAGTTGCCCATAAGCACGTCTGCACACGCACGCACGCACGCACGCACACACACACACACACACACACACACACACACACACAGAGGCCTCGTTTCTGGCACATTTCAGAGGTGACACATAACCAGAGGATGTAACAGCAGATGTCCTGATCCAGGGCACATGGTATTGCGTTCCTGTTATGTTCACACCTCGTTGGCCTGCAGCTCCAAATTAACATGCTTCCTTATTTATTTTTTGATGTGAAAGAATTTGATTTCTGTCAAGAAGAAGTGAACGGGCCCTGGGATTCAGTGAGAGCTCAAGTCTCAACCCAATTAGTGATCCTATTCACAGCGCACACGTCTCCTCTGCTCTGTTCAATATTTCTATTCTCACCACTACTCTCATCTATTTATGTATTTATTATTATATTTTTTATTTATTTCGCTACCACTGAGTCCGTATTATGTCATACAAAATGGGCTTATCAGATTGGAGCAATACAATCAGATAGTGCAGTAATATTTTTATAGAATATTTTAATAAAAAAGTGTAAAGAGCAAACAAAATGATAATGTTAGGGGCAGTGTACCTGTTGTGAAAGTGAAATACTCAGCTACTTCATTTTAAAGTGATCCAAAGCTTTTCCTCGGTTACTTTAATGTGTTTCGCACATTCGAATTGTTAATTATACGTGTTTTTAAGCATTTTTTTTAGCTTTTCTCAGCAAATTCACAAACTCAAACTCAAGCTAAAAAAATTAAGAAACAAAGACAAATATATCATAATCAAAGAGAGTCACCACAGCGGAAGTGCTCCAAACCTGCAGGCGGCGCTCTCAGTGTAACAGCTCAATGGAAAGACACTTTGAGAGACAGAAAACGGCCCACTGATTACAATATAAACTAGAGGGAACAAATTATATGACTAATCGACCTGCAAATGTGTCGCCTTGTAAAGTCTGATGTGAAATACAACAAAAAATAAACGGCACATGATGTACCACATTGTACAGAGATATTTATATTATTTATAAACACAGTATATGAATATAATCAAACAAACGCCACATTACCATTACGAACATTGAGCTGTTACTTTGGAGCACTTCCTTTTGGTGACTCTATGCAGTATTTTTTGTTTTCTTGGTTTTCATCATTTTGTGCTTTGCTTCGTTTCTCTTTGTGCAGCACATTTGATGATGATTCATTTGTCTTTGTTTCTTGCAGCACTTTTTTTTCCCATTTGTTTGTATCTCATTTAAACTTGTGTTTGAGTTTGTGAATTTGCATCGTTTCTGTACTTGAAGCTGTTTTCTCTAACTGAGATG
This sequence comes from Scartelaos histophorus, assembly GCA_000787155.1. Lineage (NCBI taxonomy): Eukaryota > Metazoa > Chordata > Actinopteri > Gobiiformes > Gobiidae > Scartelaos > Scartelaos histophorus. The sequence goes on along the minus strand of KN499407.1, from coordinate 123,940 downwards.
CATTGGGCTGTTGCAGTGTATTTGGCCCTGTCGTCCACAATATATTTTTCTCCAAAAACGAATAATTCTTGTTATATAGTCTCCCAGTTGGCAATGCAATTTGGAAATAGCAACTTTTTCACCATACTCTTCAAAGGCATTCTTTCTTCAGACTTGCTAGTATTCTTCTTCTTTATGGCACACTAAAAGTCTCAAGGTCTAGACTGCAACTTTGCTAACATATTTTTCTTTTGATATTTCACCAAGTTGTGTCTACTATATAAATACCTGCAAACAATTACTCCTAACAATAGACTCAAAATATTGCCCGTATTATTATTTACAATACCCCAAGGATGAGTGTGGCCTACTTTTTTATACTCGAGACAGTGCAGTTGAATAAAGACATCACATTTCACGATTGCTTTGGCATTTTAGTGACCTATTCTGCAACAGAGACCTATTACGACTCTGTGTAAATTTATCTGCACCGTCTTTAGGAAACTTGGCTCACTCAAAGGTCTAACTGCAATAAGGAAAAGTACATCAAGCACTGAATTTGGCTGGCAAATTAGTGCGGATTTCAATATATACATTATGCTCTTAGTGTAGTTGTAGTAGTAGTAGTAGTAGTAGTAGTATAATTAGTAGTAGTTAAAGTAGCAATTGTATTTAACAGTGGAATTTGTTGTTGTTGTTGTAGTAGTAGCCTAATTGTTTTAGTTAAAGTAGTATTAGCTCAAAGAGTAGAAGCATTTGTAGCAGTAGTATTTGCAGTATTAGTAGTAGCCATTGGAAGAGTTGTTGTAGTAACAGCAATAGCAGTTGAAGTAGTTGAAGTAGTAAGCCTATGTTCTAAATAGAGATAGACTGATCACCAAAAATAAATTCCGTTTTGATTATTTTTCCTTATTAAACTTAAGTATTTTTGCAGATTTTTATCAAAATTTACTCTACACATCGGCCTAAAAATATCTGCCCAAAAAGATCGAAACAAACAAGGCGGCAAAGACAAACGCACGTGCAGAAAGTATGTGCTTTGAAGAGAAGATGTCTGTGCTTTTCCCTCACCTGGATGTAACCAACGTTTGATTTTTCGGCTTGTCCCGCTGTGACTCTTCGACCGATCAGATTCAAACAGTCGTCTTGACTTTCAGAAACAACCGTCCCAGCCTGATAATGTGCAGAACTCAGCTGAGAATGAGACACAGTCCAGGTTAAGTTAAAAAAACAACTCTGATCTCTCTAAACATCATTATTATTTCTCCATTACCTGTTATTTTACTTTTGCAACTTCCTTCTCCTCTCTTTTTTTATTTCCCCTTCTCCCCTACCTGGAAACTAATACACTACTCATTGCCAACTGGTGATTCATACCTCCATAAGAAATGAGGTGCGTTGAGCCATAAAGAAACTCCTGCCAAGACCGAGGGGACTCACGTACAGCACAGGAGAGAGAGAGGGGGGCTGTAACAGAGACCCCCGCTCCGGCCCGGGCCCTCCTCCAGCACATATACAGCTCGCCCGCAGAAGAAAGGCCCCTATGTTCTGCCTGATGTTTGTTGTAGTTATCCCAGAGGTTGGCACTCATCACGGTTCAGGCTCTGTTTACTCTGATTTGCGGAGGAAGTAGGCTGCTGTTTTTGACCCACGGCCAACGCGATCATTCTGGAAGGTGCCGTATAGACGTAGTATGAATCTATAGGGTCTCGTATGGATGGATTCCCAGAACTTTTGGCTTTACAATGACCCAGTGCAACTCGCTCCTGATCTAAAATGAAATGAAAGACGGTTCAACACTTCTTTGTCTCCATAGAGGCCTGGATTGTTCCTCAGACTGACTTTAAGATGATCCATTTCCACAGAGACGAGGCACATTTCAAGCCAGATCAGTTTTTCAAGTTCTTTTTTGGAAACGTGCAGTTTAATAATAGCAAAATACATATGCTTAATGCCATACTATGGAACTTTCTGGGTAAAGCTCTATCATCTCCATGGAGACAAGCAGTTGGTCTACCATAAGCTCCTCAAGGTACATAACATAGATTAATTATAAACTTCATTACAAATGTCTATGGAACTTTAGACTTTCTTATAAAAAGTAATATAAAGATTTTTCCCGCTTTATGGTAACTAATGGCCACAGAATATAATATGTATAATTTTATCAAATCGTTTTCTGAAACATTATCAACCGCTGAGAAGTTATTAAAGGATTCATGCAAATCTTTATCAGCTTTATCAAATCATTTTAAATAGCTGTGTTAAGGATATTATTTACCACGTAGCTCGTCTTTGAACTGTTAATATTTGAATTTTTGGGGAAATTATGTAGAAAAATGTGTGGAAAATTTACCAGAGCAGTCAGTCAGTCACTAAAACAGACGTTTGAGGAGCTTCTTTAGTGTTTAACTTTTGCGACCCATAACGGTTAAGTGTCCCTGTCTTGATGGTTGAACTTAAAACCGTACATTTTCGAATGCATTGTGAACATGTCGTAATTTTACTACCTCACATTCATGCAATTGTACTTTAAAATCTGTCAGTCTGGTCTCTCCTCTTATCCGGCCTCCCTGCTCCCCTGACAATCACAGGGAGAAGAGTGGAAAGGCGGGGGGCTGATTTTTAAAGCGCTTTAAGACCACCACTATTCTGCGAGTAGAGCTTAAGAATGACATCCTGGTACTTTAGCTTTGAAGGCTTCACATGTTTATCTCCTTTCAACAGCATCCAACAAGCTTATACATTATTTATGGCAGGAATTTCCTTACTTTTACCCGTCTGCGGTCATGTAACTGACAGCATTAATGGTAGTTTTGATTTTGATTATTGCCAACAGGAGCGCATTACGAGAGCTTCCCCTGTCTGCGGTGACACTTGCTGGGAAGCGTTTATGATAATGACGGGGTGTACAAAACAAATGTTCTACTCGTAACAGCGTGGGGAGAGTGTCATGTGAGGGGCTCATCCCACTTGTTCATTCAGGAAACGACGAGGTGGTGCTCAAATGTTCTGCCAGAGAGTCAAATTATGTGACAGGGTTTCTCAGCTGAAATAAGGCGAGGAGTTACAAGTGAATTGGGTAAAAAAAAAGAGACTCATTTGGGTTTACGTAATGTGAAATGTTTTGTCTAAATCATATTTTTTAAAAGTCCCATATTTTGCTAAATTGCTGTGAGCTTTAAGCCATGTTCCAATGTGTAAAATCCATCAGTCGTCCTTGGAGGCCTCAGACATCATCTCCCATTTACAGCTCAGACCTAAATCAAAGAAAACAAAAGACACAGTCAGGTGAGGTCCAGAGATGTGAGAGCATCCATCAGGGGCCTGAGTGATTCTGCTAATACACTATATTACCAAAAGTATTCGCTCACCTTCCTTTACTCATACTATGAACTGAAGTGCCATCCCATTCCTAACTCATAGAGTTCAATATGAAGTCGGTCCACCTTTTGCAGCTATTACAGCTTCAACTCTTCTGGGAAGACTGTCCACAAGGTTGAGGAGAGCATTCTTTTATATTCATACACATGTGGCCAGGCCAAGTGATTAGGACACCTGATTCTGATCATTTGAATGGGTGAGCGAATACTTTTGGTAATATAGTGTATGACCCTCACTCACTGCAGTTCAAAACACCTGTAACAAACAGAAACTGTAGACAAGTAGGTGTTAGTTTCAGAGTAGTTTCAGTGTAGTTAGCTCCTCCCTGCAGGCAGATATAAGGCAGTGTCCACCTGAGTCTGACCAGAACTCAAGAAGCAGTTTGGATGAGCTGCAAAACTCAAACTGCAAAATAAACTTTTGTCCAGTGAACAAAAATAGATTTTCTCCATTGCCAATGTTGTTACCTCCACAAAAACACTGTCAGAGTTGTTCTGTTTCATTCATTTCATTCACACGTTAGGTCTATTATTACTGTCTACTTCTCCAAAGCTCAAAATGCTTTGTTCCAGCTTGTGATGTCATGAAGCAGTAGTTTTCAAGTTTAACCGATACCTTTTACCTTTGTTCAGTAGAGTTTTGTTCATGAGTGGAGTACTTCCTGTATTACCGCATGACATCACAAGGTTGATGTTTTTGTCTGAGAGAACAGTTAAATACCAAGAATATTTTGTGATGAGGAAACAACATTGTAGCATAGATGCAACCAAGTTTCCTTTTGTTGGTACAAGGGAAGTGCAGTGCTGAGGTTCTAGGTGATGCTGCTCCTTAAAACTAGTTTGTAAGCGGCAAAACTTTCCAAACAAGTTTCAAACAGTGGTCATTTCAATCATGAAACTATGAAGAAATCAGCACAAACTTACCAGCAACCAGCTCCTGTTGCGGGGGCAGTGGAGCTCAACAGAGACTGCCCACACCCTGGTTCTGGAAGTAAAT
>KN499407.1:45926-118067 GCA_000787155.1 Scartelaos histophorus | reverse complement strand
GTTCCCTTTTTACTCTCAGGGCCCCACACAAGAGGAGCTCAGGGGCCATTACCAGGAAATATGGAAGTGTTCATTATTTAACATGTATTATTATTATTAGTAGTAGTAGTAGAGTAGTAGTAGTAGTAGTAGTAGTATTGTACTTTATTTTACTTTTTATTGTAGTACTGTGTCCTTTCAATTCATATTTAGTAAGAATAATAGTTTTTCATAACAATTGTTCATTTTACTCCTGGTGGTTAAGAAAATCAAGTCCACAGGGGCAGTTACTTCCATTATGGAGGCTCTGTATCCAAATCTATCGTATCATTTTGGTATTCCCCTGTATTACTGTCTATAACTACTTCTGTCACCAGGTTAAGTTAAAGGTCTGTGGAGGTGAAAGTAAGAATTAATGATGAAAACAAATATATTTGACTAAATGGGTCAATCTTTTTGAAGACAAATCAGTGGTGGCCTCCCTACAGGAAGGTTACACTGTGCACTTTTAAGAAATACTGTTCTAGAAGATGTTTTGTTTAAATGAAAGAATTAATAACATGTCTATCCCAAAAGACTTCTATTATCATTTTATATAACAACCTCTGGTATTTTATTTAACAGGGAGCTGATACCAGAAGCATGAATGCTAAAAATGCCCCGCACCATCCGCATATGGCCTGCTCCCCCAGAGAGCACGACCCCTATCAGTGCAGTACACTATGTTCTTGTATGTGCAGTGGGCCAGTGCATTTGAACAAAGAGGAAAGACTTCACTGTTTGTTAAAGTCTATGAATAATAAAAAACCTGCATTGAGCATTTCACTATTGGCCTGCGGCGTATTGGAAAGTGGCCCTTGCATAAGTAATTCTAAACATTTATCCTCATAACTCAGGGGAAGTCATTTACTAAAAGGTACACAGTTTGGCTTAGAAGTGGAAGTTGTTGAGGTTTAATGTGAGGTTTTCTCTTCACTTGTTAGTCAATGAGTAACTGACCTCGACCACATGCTGGACACAAGACACAGCCCGAGGAATTAAGCCTATGAGGAATGTCTGAAAATAACAAAGGGCCTTTAATATGCGGGAAAATTGCTTAGGAACATTTCAGGTAGGGGGCTCACCATGTGCTTGTTGCTATATTATCTGCAATTTTCCGGTGTCAGTTTGTTATAAATTCGATCTTACATTTATTCATTAACGTCTTATTGCTAATAGAAAAACTGTGAGTTGAACGAAAACACAAATTCTGCTGTGATCGACCACATCTTGGCAGCTAATTTGGCCTAAAACTTAGAATGGTAAATGATTTGGACACACAGCAGTTCACAGATCACAATGTAATATAATAACAAAGAGTAAAAAATATAAATGGTAATAATAAATTCTAAATAAGTAGCAAAAGTGAGGTATCAAATAAGGCATAATTAAAATATAATATAAATAAAATATATATGTACAAGTCCAAATAAAATAGGAAAATAAAATATAAAATCTCAGCTATGTACAAGAGGTCATATGAAGGGTTGTTGTGCAGTTGTAGGGAGTATTATCCATTACATTGTACAATGAATTATACACTGCAAATTTCTCTGATATGGGCAAGATTTCAAAACTTATGTCAGGTTATTTATCTTGTTTTCAGATTTATAATTTACTTACTAGTTCGGAGACTAGTTTAATTTTAGTCTAGAGGTTGTTTATTTTAAGAGGACATGCCAAATAAAATAATCTTGCTGCATGAAAAGATAATTTTAATTCATTTTCTGAAAGATTTAAGTGTTTATATCAAGCTTTTTTGCAGAGTATACACCTAGTTTAGACCAGGCAGCAGTAGCTCAGTTGGTGTAACGTTTCTCCACGGATCCAAAGGTTTTCGTTTAGTTTTAAAATTGATTATAACACTTTTACACAACCCTAATGTGAATACAGTTATGTTTGAGACCTTGCAACAACCCAAGAATTCTGTTGTGTATGTTTCAGTGTTGGGATAAGTATTCAAATGCAGTTTCAATGGACCTTTGAACAGAGAGAAACATCGCAAGAATATTTTACATTGCAAATACAATACAATAAAACGCTACATGTTTTGGCGGTGCGATTGTAGCTCTCGCTGATAAATGCTGCCATTGTGTCCCTGGGCAAGACACTTAACTTCTACCACCTCACCCTTAGTGTCGTTTGAAGTGTTTGAAGCGCAATAGAAAAGCAGACCGCGTTTTCCTTTTGACTTATCATAGTGAATTTCCTGCTGGTGAATAAGTTTTCTGGCAGCTGTCAGTGGCTTTATGTCCTGTCGTCATGGTGACACGCCCCTCAAGCTCGAGCGCTCACATGGTGCTCCGTGATTGGCTGCGGGGCGCTGTCAGTCACGCCCTCCGCCGTGTTTCCTGTGTGAGCCCGTGGACTCGCTCTGTCTGCGGAGTGTCTTCGTTATGGACAGCTGCTCCACTCCTCAACTTTTTACCGGAGCTCAGAGCGCACGTATTCTCTTCCCCGCAGCCTCCTCAACGCCCAGACATGGATCTCTAAGCTGGAAGTGACCCAGACGTGAACGCGTACAAGCTGTTGAATTGTTTTTTTTGTTGAGTTTGTTGAAGGAAGAGGAGGAAAAATGCCTGTAGCAACTCTTTTACCTTTTACCTCGACTCCTAATAGGAAGTCTGCCAGCCCGACCTCCTTCAGGTTGACAGAGAAATTCATTTTACTTTTAGTCTTCAGCGCTTTTATCACGTTATGTTTCGGGGCTATTTTCTTTTTACCGGACTCGTCAAAGCTGTTTAGCGGAGTTTTCTTTCATCCCCCCCCTGTGGAGACCAACACTGGCACCAACCCGAACAGCAACGACTCCGGCTCGGCTGCGAATCACGAGAAGGACCTGGCCAAAATCAGGAAAGACCACGAAAAAGCGCTATTAGAGGCAAAGGATACGCTACAGAAACGACCCGAAGAGATTAAACAGGACATTTTAAACGAAAAGGAGAAAGTTTCGAAGGATAGCGTGGGTCTGGGTGGTAAGGATGTCAATCATTTACCTTTGGTCGAGTACCAACGGCCACCGGGAGCCACGGGGCGCGAGCCCATGGACGCGGAGACCCGGGAAAGGCGGGCGAAGATCAAAGAGGTACGTCCAACGTCGCCAGACCTGGCTACAAATCCCTCTTATATTTAACTTCATTTTCATCTAACTTACCTTTATAATCCCGTGTGAACTTATATTTCAACTTTTAAGAACACTTACATGCCTATATTATAATTCGGGTTGGCTTAAACTTAAATAAACTGCTCAACGTGTTGCTTAAGATAACAATAATTAAACCAAAAAAAAAGTATTCATTTCCTGAAATCACGTATACCGCAGTTCACCTCGCAGCATTAAACCAAACAATGTCTACGTTGCGTAATTCTCATGGCTCCAGTCCATAGTACTATAGGAGGCTGTTTAGCTCTTGTCTTTTGGGATGGTGAAACACAAGGCTATTACTGGCAGAAAGGCAGCTCTGGAAAGGAAAAGGAGGAATGTATATGGGATTCACCGTCGCTCCCCCCCCCCGGCTGAACTACCTGTCTGGCAAGTTTCTCATGATGTTGTATTCTGCGGACGTACTGGGGGTTTAACATGACTTGCCACAACAGTTTTGCGGCAGACAGCGTGTGTAACCTCATCTTGTAACATGTAATGACAAACTGAATGTATGAATAGACCACCACACACTTATAGACCGACCCACACATGCTGCACAATCATGTAAAACGCAGCTTGTAAGTACTTGCCCAAATATTTTTCAGTTTTTCATTCATCTGTAGTTTCATTTCCTCCTTACAAGCAAAAACTGTTAAGGGGAATGCCAAGATGTGGTTTTTTAATGGAAATACAACAGTGCAGACTAAAGGTGGCCTCGGGCAACTTGTGTGGTTAACTAATGTTCAATTCCAAAATGGGAGACAATATTTACTGTTCTATTTGTCTTGTGATTACTTATGACTACTCGTGATTTAGTGTTGGCATGATAACGGCATTTCCACTTCAGTCCTTAGATAGGGTTACTCAGTACCTATTCCAATACTACAAAGACCTAATTTTCAACATTAAATAATAATACTTTCTTTTACCAAGTGGTGTTATATCTGTATAGTGGTCTGTGGGCGTATACTAGTCTATGTGCTCTTATACTCGTGCAGATACAGCTCATGATCATTCTAAAGCTATAGGACAGGTTCATTTTTGTCCTGTGAATGTGACTTTTTTTTTTAGTAGCGATACCTGCTCAAATGATTATCTAGTTTTGATATTAGTTTTAGTATCTAAATTGCAATACTTTTGACAACCCTAACGTGAATTACAACCCAAGTTTTGTCTTGTGTAGGTTTCAGTGATGAGCTTATTCAAATGCACTTTCAATGAACCTCTGTGTAAAGAGTAATGCAAGAATATTTTACATTGCAAATACAATGATGATGATTCAGTGAGCGCACATAGACCAGATGCAAGAATGAATCTGCTTAATGATTGTTTTTTAATTGTCTCTACCCATTATTAATTAAATACTAGTAATTATCATACAGTTTTTGCCCTTTACTGTACTAACAAGCCAAGCTGTTGTATGCCTTGTATAATTTTCGCTTTTTGGATTAAATTTTGAAGAGCACTCTGGTTATGAAAGCATTTTGGATTGAAGCGCATTTTGTCTGAGAGTGCTTTGATAGACTATTGTTTCCTATTGAGTGCGTCTCTGCCCTACAATCAAATCAATGAGATGGTATCGACGTCTTATTGAAAATCATTATGAAATCTCATGTCCTTGTGAGCCGGAGTTGAAATGGACGAGGTGAGGTCGGATGACTGTTTTATTAAACAGCCTTGTTTGACATAGTAATCAATATCCAACCTTATACTCTTTATTCTAAAATCTTCTCTGGCACATTTGAATTGTTTCTTGAAACTTTATCAATAAGAATGATTTTCAGTGAGTACTCCCTTAAGTACAGTGACTGGTTGCAAAATTATTTTTATAGCTCAGTTTTCATTCGCAAAAGTACGCCAGGCCTAAACCAAAGTAAAAAGTGCTCTAAAGGGTAGAAACCAGGAGTTATGTAAGAAATCAGTTTAACTAGAACGGTAGACAATTTGAAGCTCAAAGTAAAACAAAACAATAAACGGAGCCTGTGCAATTAATGGCATTTTATTCCAGATTGAGAGTCAGTCAATTTCTAATCAATATAATAAGCTTGGGTTTTTTAATCGAAGGTCTGTTGCCAATCATCATTAAAAGCATGTGGTTTGGAGCTGAGTTCAGACTTTGGGGAAATAAATATGACTGTGTAAATATAAACTGAAAAGTGAATTAATAAATAAACCATTTGTTTCCTTATGTCACCGAGCCCTATGACCAACTTCAGTGCTGTACCACCACTGCCTTGCCAGATTAACCACAACAAGTGACTACAAAAAGGTTACAACTCTTGATGCATCGCCAGCTTTTCGAAGCACAACTTGCCAGTGTCAGACGGCATAGTGGTTATGAATGAAACAGCTGTGTCCCCTCGTTCCTCTGGTGATATTGGCAAACCATAGATTGTCCTCAAACAGCATACAACATCACTAGACACAAGCAAAATAAATATTCTATTTAGTCACAACCCCAGACCTTGAATTAAAAGACAATATTATCCCTGGCCTTGTGTTCTGTGCATTACTGTGGCACTATATCATGATTTAAAAGTGAATATCGCATGAGCTGGGGTGAGCATATAGATTATTGGAGCCATGGATTTTGAAAGTTATATCTTTTCTTCTTCTATACAGAAAAAAATTTGAATATTTTATTTATGTTGTTTGCATAATTTATCAGAGCTTCAGTGAGCAGCGGTCTCTTGCTAGTTCTTATTCTGATATGTTCCTTACACAATGGGGAGAATGAGATGATGGTTTATTTTACATTTCTTTGCTGTAGGCTCCTGTCGTACTGAGAATACTGCATGATTATTACTGTACATGAGCCTTTCATTTGTTTGCTTTTGTTCATGCTCCTGCTTGTGTGCCATGGTCCATCTGAACTACTACAACTTGAGGAGCATTAGAAGTGCACTATAACTTTTCTGGAGGTGGGTTTGCCACCTGCTTGACTCCATGGTCATTGAATGCCCTGGAATGTTCCACGGTATGGGCTGTATATCACCATGGAAACAAGCAACTGACATCACCAACCCAAGTTACTGGTGAGATCAGTGGACCCTGCTTAAAGTTGTGCTGTTCAATATTTGTATTGTTTGCCTATAACTGATCAAGAATATATAGAATATATATATATATATAAGGTTAATGTCATACTGTCAGGTAAAGCAATAATACCCTAGACTTGTCCTAGTACAATCAAAACACAAGTGTTCATTTGTCAAAAGAAAGATTGACGACCGACTGTTGTTCACTTTGCCTCAGGGATGAGGCTGATGTGATTTTTATGTGTCTTTGGTGTCAGCTAATGTCTTCATTTAGATTCTCCGCAAAACCAACTTCCTTTTGCTGAACCAACAATTATGTATGTCTCAAGTAGGACGCAGTGTTACTTTCAGGAAATATTACAAGGAAAACAGAAGTCAGGAGTGTGCCAACAGCAAGATAATCTTTGAGGTATTCAATGTTTGCTTATACAAGCAAGACTGTTAATGTTTCCTCTACAATATCTGAGTCTGTGCTTTGAATAGGCTCATTATAATTGGATGATCAGATAAGCACTGTTTATATGACCAACAAGGAAAGTAAGTTAATATAAGAAATAACGAGATCTGTAATGGCCACAGTTACTTCTTTCTTAAGTCATTTTCACTACTGACAAAACTCAGTCTCTACAAAGATTTCCCAAAGATATTGTGCTCTGACAAGATTATTACCAGTTAAAATGTGTCATAGTTTTCACATAGAAGTAAATAAGATTTCCAGGTTTGAAGTTGTAGAAAACTGTGGGTTTCATTTAGGCCCTGACTTGGTTTATGGCTATGTTCCATCTTCATGATAGGAGCTGTTCCACTTAGGTCTGATTGAACTGTCTGCACTTCCTTTGGTGAAATTTGGGTCAATAGCTGCTGTTAATAGACTGGACTAGAGCCTCTCACTAAATGTATGACACTGCAGCTTGGCATCAAAGCAGCGGCAGAAAAGAACTGATCAATTATGTTTCTTGTGTAAGACTCCATACACATTTATTTTGGCTTATCACAGTATCTTCTTTGAAATGTGTTAGGAAGTGAAGTCACATACTTACCTGTTAAATGATACCAGTCACTGGTGATGTGAATAGATTTTGAAGCCAACTGAAAAAGGGATGTGTGATGTGTCGGGCATTGCCAGTGACGCTAAAGAAAAATCTACACTAGTCTAAGTTTCTGTAGTAACATTTATACTTTGCATCTGATATCATCAAGATTCCTGGGGGTTGTGATGCTAACTGGAGACACTCCTTTGTGTGAAGCTCTATTGCTGTAGCTGGCATCATTTTAACACTATCCGACTATAAAGAACTGGCTTAACTGATACTGATGACATCAGGAGCAGAGTATCCATGATACTATATAAACTGAGACTTACGTAGGATTTTTTTTTTAGCGTCACTGGCAATGCCCAACAAATCACACATCCCTTTTTCTATTATACCACAGCTGATTTTGTGCTGTTAAGCAAGGCATATAACATACACTATAATCACAAGCTAGCTAACATTAGCTAACAGGTTATCAGTAAGCCACACAATTTTTTTATTGAAAATCAAGCACTTAAATGGAATCATGAACGCTCATGTTGATGATGGCTCCCGAAAAGTTGTTGTTTAGTTCTTTAAATCCATGTACTCTATGGAAAATCCATTTTCACAGGCAGTGTTTGCTAATGTGTGCATTATGTCACCATGGTAACAGCTGAACATTCTGACATGGACATTCATGTAGAACCTCCCAGTGTGATGTTATATCAATGAGTTGGAAAAAGCCACGTGGTTATGTGGATACCCAGTCTGCTGTACATGTTTTCTAATGCCTCTATCACTTGACTGTGCATGTTGCTAAATAATTGACAGTGTGTAGCGCCGTGTACACAGACATGTCGAGCACCATGTAACCCAAGCCTAATAATTGAACAAGCTATGAAGAGTGGATGGTGACATTTGTGTGGAGGAGCCCCAGTAGACTGTCTCACATTAATGCCACCGCTGCAGTGTCAGCCTCAAAAGTCACACTAAAATACAATGCTTCTTATTATCAGCGCAGTCCCAGCCCTGCGCACCACTCGTATAGAGCTCAATATAACCCCTGTCACATACTGTTCCAGATCGGTCTGCAGCCGTACACTGTGAAATCACTTTGACTAATAATAACATGCAAGTAAACGCTTCGACCTATGGGAAGATATACATGTTATACTTGGCATGCCATTAAGTGCAATTATCAGATTTGAGTAAAAAGGAAATTGAAGGGTACTCAAATAACTATAGTTGGTGTAGTGATTGTATAGTATTTGAAAAGATGGAATTAAGCAAGTATAATTTTATCAAATATAGTACATTTACCATTTACACATAAAGGCATATTACAGTTAAGATATTTTAAAGGTGCACTATGTAATGTTTTGGTTGGCCACCTGCTTATTTCTGTGGATACGTCATTGCTCTGCCTGGAATGTTCCACAGTATGACATTAAATAGCTCAGCCTTGCATTCAATTATAGGTGGTTTTAGAGCACACAAATACCAAGAAAAACAGCCATTCTGACTGTGAATGGGGTTGCCTCTCCACAGATCTGTAATGTGGTCTGGTTTGGTCTCCATGAAGACAGAATGTTTAATTCCATACTGTGAAACATTCCAGATAAAGCAATAGCATCTCCCTCAAGAAAAGTGTTGGATGGACCCTAAACCAGAAAAGTTACACAGTGCACCTTTTACACAGATGTTGAGTAACTAACTTTTTTTTTTTCTTAATTTTGTACAAAGCATTACTTTTGGATTTGGTCTCAGTGGATTCACATTGGTCCATGGGGCAATACCAAAGGACTTGGAACAAATTGCTTCTTTACACACCAAATTGACAATTAGAGAAGCAATTTACAGCCTGAAGACATGCCATTTTTAGAAAAACCCGACAACGGAAATGGTTGTGAGGAGAACAGTTATCTCTACACGCATTAGAGCCCACTCCAGAGTTCAGTCAAAGGCTTTGGCCCCAAATCCTGCTCTCGATAAAGAATTGGACCTCAGGAGCCTTTCAGTGCAGAATAAACCTCCCCACACGCTCCTCACAATAATCTTAATCTGTTTGTCTGCACTGAAATCAAAGACTCTCCTGAGATTGCCTCCCTACCAGCACCCTGCCATCTCCGGCCCCAGCTCTTTTGGCATCCTGAGAGGCTTTGAAGGCAGCGTCGGAGGGAGGTCATAATGAAAAGCTTGTCCAATAATGCAGGGAAAACAGGTAGGTAGGAGCTGGCCTCATATCCCCCACTATATTTACACGTGACATCTCCAGGGCTCTTATGGAAAAGACTTAAACCACAGCCCACTGTCACTTTACTAAGCAGGCGTAGTCTGCACTGGGTCACGTTTCAAGTAAAAGGTGAACAAACAGACCAAAGATCACATGAAAATGTAAGAGCTGTTTACTCACGGCTGATGCTAAATAAATACTTTTTAAAATGGAAAACGTGCATATCAGGAGCTCTTGAAGGTTATGGTAGATTCTCTTTCACTGCTCAATTCTCTGACGCAGTGATGCTTCAGGAAAGGTGCTATTAAAAAGAGTTTTGCATGAATTTGCTTAATGGTTTTGTACACTTGTTGTTGCATTTTCAAAGTACTTTGTGGGTGCTGTCCCGTTTCTGTGTAAGCCGGGTTACCACAACTTTAACACAGAAGTATTCGACCAAAATGGGAACAAGAACATGGTAGCAGAACCTGGGATTTTCTTGCCAGTTTCCCTCCAGGCACAGTCCTAAGTGTTTTTGTAACCTTACTGATTTGGCTTAATGGTTTTGGGTGTGGTTGTCATTGTCTCATATTGCAACCTGAATGCACAAGATGGCATCAGTAGGAAATCATTCTCAAACTGGGGGTACACAAGCTCCTTCAAGTACCTTAACAGCTCTTCAGTATGCAGTTTGCCTCTTTTAGTGTTCATTTTATCCACTTTGTTTGGGTAAGTTGAAGGGGCAATGATGTAGTCCACTTATAGACACGATTTTGCCCAAGATTAGACCTGGAATAGTCCTGTTAAATACATGATTTAGATCTCGATAGATAGATATTCAGGCCTCAAAAGGATAGATAGATAATAATAATAATAATAACATCAGTAATTCAGTTTATAGAGATGTGTCAAATGAGATCTGTCTCATATTGATTTATTTTTTATTTTATCCTATTAAGAACAGTAAAGTCTTCTTCTTTTACTGTTATTGTTAAGGGCAGCAGACCATTCAATTTCAAAAGACCCAAGCATATCTTTGAGGGTTAGAAATGTCTGAATCTCGATCTCGATTCAAATTCTCTTCATTTCTCAGCTCTATCACTCAATACTGTATAAACACGCTTGAATTAGCATGAGACCACCATTTGTTTGCCTTTTTGTAATCACCATATTTGTAGGACTTCTTGGCGTTCCCTCATGGACGACCTCGGCACATTTCTCTTTCCGCCCACCTTCATCTTCCAGGTCTCTTCTGCTCCTGCCCTTGCTTCCTGTCTGTGAGGGTGTGTACGACTGAAAAGCGATGAGGTGGCGCTCGTTCATTTAAACTATGCTGATGAGATGCAAATAACCAGCCATAAGGACAGAGGAGAGAATGCAGTTTGCTCTCCTCTTTTAGCTGTCTCACTATCTCAACGCATAAACGCTCCACTTCCTGTCAGCTGTCAACCCTGTCACCAAGTCTTTTTTATGTACCTCAAATGTGCACACGACACACGCTGGGAGTGTTGAGGCATTTAGATACTCGTGAATTACAGTCTGCTAAAGGGTCCGTTGAGGTCTTACATTGTTGACGAAGGCGGCTGGGGAGTTAAAAATGAAACACCTTTTTTCGTTATTTTTGCTGGTTCATCTCTCCTGTTCGTGTTGCCTTCTCTTGAGTGCTCTTTGAAATGTTTCCAAGTATGATGTCTTATTCAGGCAAAAAGACAACTCCTATTTCAAGTTCAATTATGCATGATCTTGCTTCTGTTCTTTGAAAGGCATTAAATGTGCTCTCACTATACATAGATATTGGCTTACCTGGACCATACTCACCAGCTGTGTGGGTTCAGTCTTTTTGCACCATTGGCTTTGGACCAGCTTCATGTCTGGCATCGGTCAACGCACACTGACGGTTTTAGAAAGGCATTTCACCGCAGACATGATGGTTTTAAAAGAATGATTCACTCTGTCAGAAATGACAAGCATGCAGCTGATGTGAAGTGACTGGAGGGAGGTCTGAATTTGGCCCCATCTATGTAATATTTAGGCTTTTTGAACTATTTATGTTGGCAAAGGTTTTTTTTTTTCTTTTTTTTAACTTTTTTGTTTACTTTTCATTGCTTCAAATTACACAATACATACTCATGTGAGGCTTTAGTAATGTTATGTTGTCAAAAACCTGAAATTTCAGGTTTTTGACGTTTGTTTCAGTCGAACATTATTAGTCATCTTAGTCATCGCTGAAACTCAAAATACTCTGCTCCATCTTTTGATGTTTTGAAGTAGTAGTTTTCCAATTAACAGCTTCCTTTTACCTTTAGTTCAGTAGATATTGGCAGTTCCAGAGCTGAAATCATCTAAATGATTCTTGTGAAGGGTGACACAACATAACATAGATCAGAAAACAATGTAAAATCTGCCCTTTAATAAAAGAAAACAATTCTTCAGGTAGATATTTATGAGAAAGAAACATTACTACATGAAGAAAAGAACAAGAGCGAACTGTTTAGCCTAGTATACACTGTACATAAAATACAGTTGTACATTTAAAGACAAAAACTTGCACTTCAGTGGAAAGACTGTAGCAACAGGCGGTCGGGGTCACTCCTCAGGTTGTCCAGCGTTGATTCTATGAAGACAAATGACAGCTCAGCTCCAGCTCCTGAGGCCAGTTCTCCTCCAGGACTACAGCACCTCATGAATACTGTAAGAGTGTAATAAAGCTACTGTAAATATATAGACCTACCATATAGCCTGAGCACATCACAGTATTTTAAATCCATACGTTACCATGAGTTGTTGAATATACACTCTGGTGTTACTCACAGAATCATGAGGCCACTCAATTCTTTGTATCTCTGTTGATCCGTGTCTCTAAGCCTTCCCACAAGCGCCATCGCCGATGGCAATTCCAGCTGCCTGCTCTGCACAGGCATGAACAGTGGGAATAGTACATTACCCCTTATTCCCAATTGAGCGTATCCAAGTCGGAGGTTCACAGGGCCGCTTATCGCCGTTACTGTATCCAGTCCGAGCTCTCCATTGCTGCTCATGCATAATCATTGAGCATTGATTTGGAAAAGCTTGGAGCTAAATAAATTACGTGGATCATTATTACCATTACTGAGGATTTGAGCTGTAGGTCAGGGCATGGGCAAGGGTGGGTAAGTAGCACAACAGCCAATGACTGAACATTAGCCTCCCAGTGAAAGCCTGTGGTCATAACAGAATGAGAGTTATCGCAAAGACATGTACTTCTAATGCCCAGGCCCTGCTCTGCACCCCCATTGTTCCATGTTGGAAAACCTTTCAATCTCTTGAGAAGGAACTGGGCTAGAGGTCAAAGTATTGTGTTTGTTGTCTTTGTGTTATAATCTTTTATTTTCTGAATCTCAACTGCAGAATGATAGAGAGCATGTTTGTGTCACTGTACCTGATTTTTACTTACTTACTCTTAAAAACATGAAAAACAACTAGTTAATAATTATAAACTGTAGTGGTCCTATTCCTCTCATACCTGATTATATTGCATCCTAATTATTCACCGTCTGGGATAAGTTTATAAGCTTGTATTTTGCTGTCACAGTAAAGATAGCAGCAACTAGCGTGCTATCGGCACATGTCCAAATACTCAGTCAATAAAGAGGTAAATAATTAGATGCGGACAGTACACAACAGATCTATTTTGACATCAAGAGCTGTTTATACAATATATTTGTATTGGAGCAAGACAAAGTTTGACCAAATTGAAAAAAAAATCAGGTAAACGGTCTGTTAGAGAAAAAAATCTCTCTCTAACAACATGACTATGATTTTCGCTGGGTCTAGCATAACTAAAATTACTAACTTTACATACAATAGAATTTTCCATAATCAAATGTTTATTAATTGTTTAACAGTGTATATTTTTGTACACTCTAGTTAACTATAATATAAGAGAGTTGATTCAGATAGATAGAGCCTTTTTAGAGAGCAGCATAAGCGTAATACTGTTCCCTCTCCTTTACCGGCGCATTGCATTGCCTTTTACAGTATGGCTGCAATCATGATACGGGGATCTAAATGCCTAAACAGTGCCCGTAACGTCGCCTGCTAAGCACTAAACAACGCTGTAGTTGCTTATCCACAATGTCAACAATAGGGCAATTGCCAGTCAAGTGCCGTTTTTCTTAGCGCTTTAATTTGTGCGTTATGATGCATGAAGGAGGCAGGTGAAGCTTTTTATACTCAGATTAATGTTTGGGATGCTCGCCGCGCGCTTCTTGGGCTAAATTGATTTACGATCCGTGTTGTGATGGTGCGGTTTAGGTTAGGTACAAAGTCAGAGCCGACTCGATGGACTTTTAAAGCATGTCTTCAATCTCCCGACACGCTCAGCCATCCTCGTCAGTCATTGCAGCGCGCTTTTAGCTTAAACTAGACAGAGAAATTAGCATTGGGGAAAGCTAGCTAAATGAAACGCCAATACGAGGCCGTCAATAACTCTCCCAAGCCGCTTCCTCTGAACTAGTTTGTTGGCTCCACTTACAGCTTGTTTTGAAACGCCCCCAGAGATCAGTCCAGCACATGCACTTTTACTGACAATAGCCTCACGTTCAGAGAGATTCAGAGCAGAAATGGATGCCTGTTGCTAAAGGGGAGCTGGCACACAGTCTAAAAATGTTATAAATAGATTTTTCCATCTCAGAATGTCGTCTCTCCTATCTTGGAAATATCGCTACACAGCATGCGGCCATGACCTCAGCAAGCTAATGGACCAGGCATTTGAGTTACAGTGGGCCTGCTCTCTACCCATGTCTTGCCCAAGGTGTACATTTTCTGACATTTTTCGAGAGTTAGATTTAAATATCAATTGAGTATCCATAATTGTGTTTGGAAATGTTTTGAATTATTAGTCATCCCACCTCTACCCTCCACTTCACGGTGCAAATGTAAAATACAGACACTTTCTTGACATGTACTGTTTGTAAACGGCCATAAGTTACTTTTTATTGTTTAAAGTGGCAACAACAGTTTTCTGTGTAAAAAAAGAAGTAGTTTAGCATATCTCATATCAGTTATTAGCGCCACTGCTTTAAAGTGCACAAAATATGAAGCAGTTTGTTTATAGGATTAATTTCTTCTGATTCTTAGTTTGACAAAAAAGTTAAATGTTGGAGCATCTGCAAATCAAATTCTGGATCTACAATCTGACATTATTATCTAACCTTGTCTAATAACATGATACTGACCCACAGTTATGGATATGGAATGCCTCTTCATTTTAACCGAAATTACATTAGAAATAATTGTTTATGTAAATTATGTAATTATGAATTCTCTGTATTTCTCTGTAATTTTTCTCTCTTCCTATTTAAGATTTTTACAAATTTACTTGATTACTTACTAGATGTAAATTAATTCAAAGTCTTAATTGTTATTCATTCATACTATACTATTTATATATTTTTGAAGACATGTTTTTTAATTAAATAAAAATGTGTAAGTGTGACCCTAGGAAGATTAGCTGGCCCTCGGGCTTATGTGGATCCAAATAAATAAAGAAATAAACATGTCTGTATGGAATTGTTTAAATGGAAACGCACTCACTATAAAATGCCACATAAGAGTTTTCAGTTCATTAAGAACCACACATTTTTCCATTTCTCACATTTTTTTTTATACAAATATATATAACAATACACTGGACCAAGTTGATTTTTTAAACTATATAGACTCACAGGAAACGTTTTATCCTCTGTAAATGTGTTGATGTGAAATGTACTGCAACGCTGTTTTCATATTTAATGAACCAAAGCTGCATGAGCCAGGCTTATCTCTGAAGTGAAAACAAAGGACAATCACTGAGTTCTCCATTCAGAGCCAGTTATCACTTTCACACTACAACGCTATATCAAAGCATGTTTCATTTCGAGAGCTGGTCCAATGTTCGACAGCATTTAAACGCCATTGATGACTTTGTGACGAATGAAGAGAAGGTCCTGGGCTCTGAGTCTTCTAAGGCCTCGTGCTCCTCTCAGCATCATTAGCATCGGCTGTGGGATTGCAGTAGTATTAGTATTCCTTTTGCTGCAGACAGTGATGTATGCAAAGCAGCGTCTCTGGTTCTTCTCCGGGGTCCGCTGCGAACACACACATGTGAAATCTATGGGCCAATGCTAATGGTCGTTCCTTGTGCGTATGTCACGGACGCTGGATTAGTAATGCAGGGACTGCCATTTGTCTTGTCATGCTCACAGCTAACGCACAACTAACTCATTAGCATTTGGAGGTTATGGATTACACTTCTGTTGTGATGTTGTCGTATGTTGCCCCTGGGAACCATGTTTTGGGCACACACTTGTCAGTAGTTTTATTAGGGATTCATTGACATCTGCAGAAAAAATGCTAGTATGGATTCTTATAGAAAGCTTCAATTCTAAGTGGTCATATTTTTAAATAGCACTTTTTCACCCCCAAGACACTCTTTATTAAGGATCAATCATCAAGGAGCCATTCACCTAATCACTCATATCATACACCAAGGGATTCAAACCTCCAAACTTCGAATCAGTGGACACACTCTACCAACTGCGAATAAAACTGGAAGCCTGTTCTCTGCCTTTTGTTTTCTCAGTTGAAACAGAAAAGTTGTAAAGGCAAACTCCACAAAAACATCCATAATTGGCTGCATCTCGTCTTGTCATTTACAATCTCCCACCCTCTATGTCGGAATGCTTCTTTGTGGCAGGCACTCGATCAACTGTCAGCCTAACATTTAACAAATCCCCCAAAATAAACAGTAAATGGGTTTTATTTTGCCTAGTGTGACATTAGCTGGGACCGGGGCCAGTTCTCATAAGTTTGTGCACACATCTGGTGTTTTGGCCCGGGCTCGGTGGATCAGCGGCACGTCACTTTGAGTATCGGAGAGCCCAGTAAATACAGGCAGCATCTGACACTAGAAACAGCCTCTTCACAAAGTCACCGAAGGACACTTTGTTCCATTGTACTTCACAGTTTTGTCAGTTTTTAGCTGAATTGAGGATGTCTTGTGGACCAAAATGATATTCCAGGTGTGAGATGACATGTTCGGCCCTTTCTGTCTTATGCTCTACATTTCAACAAAGGAGTAGGACCATATATACTAATCTTTAATGGGCCTATGTTAAACTTTTTTATGATGTATGTGATAATGTTATTTCCTCATGCTCCAGTGTGTTTTAAAACATGTTAACTAGAATCATTTGGATGATTTCAGCCCTGGAGTTTCCAATCTCTACTGAATTAAATGGGAAAAGGAGCTGTTAATTTGAAAAGCACCATTACATGACATCACAGGGTGGAGCAGAGCATTTTGAGCATTGTGTAATCCTGCATTATTAGTCTGTCTACTCTACTGTCTCCAGGTATGTTTTTGATGAAGTAACAACATAAACACTAAAAGACTTATTGAAGTATACGTGGTTATTAGCACATCTTGTAGATTTTAGACTTTATATCAGATTATTCATCTTCATTTTCAGGTTTTATTAGCTACTTTCTAGTTCTGAGACTGCTTATTTCTAGTCTAGAGGTATTTTATTTTAAGATAACTTGTCAAGTAAAATTATCTGCCCATGCAGCAAGATAATTTAACTATTTTTAAGTCATTTTCTGATTTAAATGTTTATATCTCAACGTTTTTGCAGTGTAGTGTTGGTAAGATGCATGGTTAGAGCATAGAAATACTAAATATTTGTTGAAACTTTTTAGTAATTGTAGCACAGGCCATGACAACCACGAATATCTTCAGCGTTCGAATGCAGTTTGCAGATCGGTACATTGCAATAAGTGAGCAGCTGGTTCATGTCAAAGGTTGTTAATCTTGGACAACAAACTGAAATCTTTGTGCACACAGATCACTGTTATTCCCCACCTTCTGTTCCCAGTACTTACAAAACAGTTCAATATAGTGTAGTGTCTTCTACACAGCGGCCTATTTCCTGTGTGCCTGTATGTAGCCTGTGCAGTATTTTGTGACCACAGCCGATGGAGACAGAAGCGTGTGGATATTCAATATTAACATGTCCCAGGCTCAGTGGGGGTCACGCTGTGCTGAATCTCCCTGCCTAATCCAATTCAGTCTAATGCCTACAATCAGAGGCTGTCAATCACATACTCCATTTATTTTTCAATCTCCCATCCCCATTTATTCTCCTCCATTTTCCTTGTGAGGACCAGCATTTTAACACTTGGCGATGCCTTCTGCATATTGTATTCAGAAAGGCTCCTAACCCCTTGAGATGGGACGTTTAGGAAGTATTGGAGCTTGTCTGGCTGTCCTTCAAGTCTCAGATCAACTGGGCACAAAACAACTGCTTCAAGCTGAATGATATTTTACTACAAATGAAAGTGGTATTATTTGTTTAAATGGCAAGATCAGTTGGTATATTTTGATCTGTCACGATAATTGCTATGGCTTCACGTTCAATAATTGTTAGATGGAACAATAACTTTTGGGGTTAGTATTTTTTGTGGGTACTTTTTCATTGTACCAGCAGAGAACTTTTTGTTATTTTTTGTATTGTAAGATTTGTAAGATTTGAGCTGGGTGGCTACTTTGATGATTATTTTGTCATTATTAATGTTTAATGTTTATATTTTCTTTATCAGTTTGTCACAGTTCAAAATGTGTCATCGTTACAGGTCTAGGTAGGTTATTTAAACTTTTTTGCTGACACATGCCACTAAGAAATACTTTCTGGTGGATCACAGAGAGGTGAATCAAATCAGTGGAGCTGGGAAATGAAATATGGACATTGCAAACCTTTCCAAAGGACACAATAGTGCTGGACCTCTAGACAGAGGACAGCAATACAGCCCATAAATGGCTGGAGCACCTCAGCATAAACCTCTAACAGGAGAGTGCATTAGCACCTGAGTGAATGTCAGCTTTAATGACCACTCGGCCATTACTCTTTGTCCTGGGCTGACTTTGGACACCAAAATATGTGCGCAGATTGTTAGATACAACTTCCATCGTATATATGACCTGTTTTCCTCATTCCCATTAACTAAAAGGTACACTTTGTAAATGGGGGGGACTACCACCAGCTTTTCTGTGGTTATGGTATTGCTCTAACATGGCCGTTGTCTCGTGATTAGTCTGTCCTCATCTGTCCATAGTTTTAGAGTTGTAATGACACTTAGTTACACTAAGTGAAAGCCTTAGTCATTGTGTGTGACATTCTAGAGAAATCTGCTCTATCACTTGAAACTGCAGTTAACAACACTCTCATTTTCACTTTACAAACATTGAAAAGCACTACTTTGCATCATGGTCGCGTATTCTGCCCTGTTTTTCCGGTATTTTCCCTTCAAAGCAGCTGAAGCCTGTGACAAAGGTCGAAGTGCGGAGGTCACGGAGCAGCTCTGCTTTTGTGATCCCCTCTTCAGCGGCACGTTGTTTTCCAGAGCCCTCGCACTTGTTCCTGTGTGGTTTGAACTCGGCTTGTTGCATTTTGTTTTGCTCCGTGTCTTTGTGATGTGGTGTGAGCCCAGTTCAATTTAGAGGTGAGAGAAGCAGGCCGCGTACACAAACTGAATAATTCAACCACCATACTGCAGCGACGCCAGCACAGGAGCGAGGAGACTCTCAGAACTTCAAATAACTACTAACTATTGAACTATTATTTTATACTCCTTGGAATGGGATCTATTTATTTGATGTTGTACTTTTAATTAAAAATACTGTGGCAATCCTGCTTGTAATATTTTTAAATAAATTGTCCTCAAAATCAAATGAATAAACAAATAAGCTTTTTAGATATTCCACAATAGAGATGGGGCACGATCTTGAATTGTCACAAGATTACGCACACATGAGGAAAAATGATTTTAAATTATTTTTTTCTCCCCATGTTCTCACATTTTCCTTGGATAATAAAGGATTAATTTTGCTGAGTTACACCTCTGGAGAAACTGTAGTCCCAAAAAGTAGTACAATGATATCATGTATTAAATACAAAATTGCAAACTGAATTGATACTATTGAATAAAAAATATTTTTTTTAAATATTGTCCCGTCCTTATTCAAATATTAATCTAAGCCAAGAACTCAGTCTGCTTCCAATAGTTGTCACACAGCTGCAGTTGTTTTGTGACGCCACCAGCCTTTGTGTAGTTGTTTTAATAAATATACTCTAAAGGACTCCAGTGGCACAGAGGACCCCAGAGGAGACAGCGCTTAACCTCTTATCTGTGATTGCGCCTCTGCGGGGATAATGGATGAGACCTTATACTGGTCTACTGCTGTTTCAGATCTGAATGGAATAGTCTCGTGTGTCCATAAGTGCAAAGAAGGCCAACGCCACGTTCTGTCAGATGAGTGAATTACTGAGAAAACAAAGCAGAATTTAATACTTGAACATCTGTATTCTAAAAAAAAAATACAAAACTGAGCTGAGAATCTTTAGGTTAGCAAAAAAAATTATAGATTAATTATTTATGATCTGTAATTTATTGATCTAATTAACCTCTTAACACCCGCCTCATTTGGGTGTGTCATTTGGATCATGCATTGACAGAGACTGTGGGTATTTTAATACAGGCTGTTTTTATTTTTCATATTATCTTATCTTTCACTACTTGAAACCAAAATTAACAAAATATTCTGTCTTTTCTCCAATGATTATGGACCCCAGATACATGTATCTATGTTAAAATAGTACATAAAAGTGTTTGGTTTACTAGAAAAGACAGGTATTTTACTTTATGGGGTACTGCTATGTACATATTTAGGTCGCCATGTTACCTTTTTATTCTTTTGAAAATGCCATATTCGCTTAAAATTTGCTGTATAATGTAAATCACTCCCCTCCAGAGCACTATCACAGTACCTAAGGAGGGTTCCAATAGGGGCTGGGAGAGATGTTAAATTACTCATGTTTTTGATGAGGGATAAGGTTATAACATGGAAGAAAGCTGAAAAAAACGATTTGAATAATACCCTGTCTTTTTAAGGTTAAATCTTTACCCATGTCTTTGCCAATTCGTTCTTTGTGATTAATCCCAGAGAGTACTTCCTGGCATTTTCTCATGTCACCTTGGCTCATTTCTGAAACAAATGACTGATGTTGCCGTCTGGCTGTCTGAGATGTTATTCAGAGTTGTTTTGAAGCAACGACAGAGTTCGAGAAACAGACGAAATCAATTGGTCTACCACAAAGTCTTCATTAGTTTGGCTTCTGTCAAATTGCCAGGTCAAACTACTTTCTACAACTCCCAAGAAGGTCAAGTCAATATTTGTGTGATACATAACTGTGAAGGGAGTGTTTAGCACATCAACAAATGGTGTGGGAGTGGAAGAGATCAGTGCTAAGTAAACAAACTTGACTGCTATGTGGCTATGATTGTCTATACACACTCTGTTTTGGCATGTTACTTAAAAATATTTATCATACATTTAGCACAGTAGTGTTTTAAATCTTTTTACGAGGTAGAATATTTTATTTGTAGAGTTGCCTGGGCACACCACCAACTCAAATGGAGAACAATATGGCTCTGCTTTTGGATTTGGCAGTGTTTTCGTTTCTTATCATCACCACTTTATCTTGTGTGGATATGCTTTTCCTCAGTAATCGATGGCTATTTAAATTACTATGGGAATCAGTTCAGTGAAATTTGAGCTGGAGATGTTGTTTTAAGTGTGTTTTATCTATAGGATTCAATGCTAGATCAAATTTTCAACTTAAAATTGATAAAACTTAAATATAACACTTTCTGATCTATGTAATAATGTTGTTTCCTCATCAAAACATACCTGGAGTTGTGTTTTGTTTTATTCAGAAATTCTGCACATTTTGGCTAAGTAGAAAACATTCTGTTCCACTTTGTGATGTCATATTGTAATACAGGAAGTACTCTAAACTGCATGCACCTTCACTAGAATCATGTGGGTGAGAATCATTTGGGTGATTTCAGCTCTGAAATTGGTAAAAGTAAAAGTTAACTCAAACTACTCCTTCATGACATTACAAAGTCTAACAGATCATTTTAATAAAGAAAAATAAAGGATTTCTCAAACATATGTTAATGAAACAAAAGACAACTCCAGGTAGGTTGTTTTTACCTCCTCAAAAACATAACATATATTAAAGCTCACAAGTCAATTTTGTGTAATAATACAGTAGTACCTTTAACTAATGAGTCTTTTACATAGAGGCTTTACTTACTGGTAGCCAACTAACAAGGTGCAGTAGCCAATGAGAAAGCTTCTGCCTGGAAATACTGTAGACAAAGGGAACTATTATTACTGAGCAGGAAAAGGTTTGTAAGATTGTATCTCATTTAAAATCAGGGGAGATAATAATTGTAAATGATAGTCCTCCACCCAGTAAACAGTCATATTATACTTGTATTATTACCTTGCAGGTCAGGGCTAGTGTGCTGCTTAAACAAGTAGTGTGACCACTGCAAGCCTGCTAATGATGTCAACATTTGTGTGTAAATAGAAGCAAAAACTAGTCATTGTTGGGCAGCAGCAGTGAGCATTATTGACACAGCAAATCTGACCCAGCTACGAGATAATTACATCGTCTATAAACCTTCAGGCATTACTGACATTGTATTCATAACTTCCATATAACTGCACCGCTGTAGTCCATCGTCCACCAATGACAAATCCATCATTATCCAGCTGCAGGTCAATACACCCGAGCCAATAACTACGAAATTTCCCATCAGGCCTTGGTGTTTGTGTGCTTCCTGGTCCTAACAAGCTCGAGCTACATTCGCTGACCTTACACCGAGGTTGTAAAAAGAGGCATTCCCACAAGGCTGACTAGTGCTTAACCGAGGCACACGTGGTAGTAATATGGGCAACGGAGCAAAGCTAACAGCATCATTCATACGTCAATATTAGCTGACACACGATCAGGGATGTGGTTCAGGAGACTGAGGAATCCATATCTCGCACACATTGTCAGATTCAAGTTCTGTTGTGGTTAGAAATGTACTCGGAGGGGAATAATTATTGACAGTGAAGATATTACACTAAAACACTGACTCGGTGATTGCTTTCATTATCACGCTGACCATCTATTGAGTCACGCTCACGTGTGTTTGGGGTTTTAATTAGGCTGGAGCGATCAACTTATGATTGTCTGAGGAAGAGTTGCTGCAAGGGCTTGATTTACTACAGTGGGCAATATAAAATTAATTTGAACAATAATTGCAAGATTGATCCCAGCACTGACCATGTGCTTAATGTCTCCTGATCTTAATCCCAGCTCATGATACACAGCCCTGCCCTCATTTAAACACCATTGCTTTTTTGGCAAGTGTATCCTGGAGGTGAAAAGACCAGTGACTCTATAAAGAGGGGGTATTATGCAGTTCAACTTTCTATCGTGTTCTAACGCTCTCTCATCAAAAACATATGGGGAATGTAGCAATCTCTTCTGGGCCCTATTTGAACCCTCCTTAATGAGCAGCCCACAAGCCTACGCACTGCAATTTTCCATAAATATACCAATACAGGATAAAAAAAAAACAAACAATACAATACAACTTTACAAACTTGTCAGAGTGCTGATACACTCTGACAGAAAAGTGAGTGGGAACTCAGAGCTTCAAAAACAAAAGTAAAACTTATAAAAGCATAATAAAGCATGTTAATATATTGTTTTTGCCGAATAGAGCGTTTTCAAAACAATAAGGTAACATGATGATCTAAATACGTTATATGTTAGCTGCTCATACCCCACAGCGGTGTAATAGTCCCTCTTAGAAAAATACTTGAAAGACAAAAGATACATTTTCAGAGTGTAACTTGCACTGATCACATCTGAGTTGGCTGTAGTCTGGTCCAGCACCACTGTCCACAGCTCTCACAAGTGCATGCTTTTGGGGAGACTAATTGCCCACCTCTGCAGCAGAGTGGGAGCTGCTTTTGTTCCTGTTTTCTGCCTATAGTTAATAATGACTCAACCAAGTCTCGTGGCCTCGACTGAGCCACTCTGCTGACTCACTGTGCATTATAAACAGACAAGCTTCTTCATTTGTTTATTTGATGCACCGTTATTAGCCTAAACCTTCTACCTTTAGAAATGCATCTATATTGGCCCAGTATCGGTATTGAGTGATAGTCACTTGATTAATATTGATAGGCCTATTAAAACAGTGTTACCTTCCCTTTCACTAATATTGAGCTCAACTGCACGCAAAAATGTCAATATCAGTGCATTATCTTTGTAAAAATGAACTTTGGCTGCATTATTACACATACAATAATCTGCATTTATGACACCAGGGTGATTTAGGCTTGTTTTCAAATGCTACTACCACGTGCGGTCTCTGTTGGTGCAGTGGAGTTACGTAGTTTAAATAATGTTTAAAACACTAGCTGCCTGCCTCAGAGTTTGTTGTCAGAGGGAGTGTTATACAGTAATATGAGCATCCAAACAGGATCTGAAGTATTCCCTGGTGTAGACTTGTGCAACTGCATGAGTTCTTTGAGAGGGAGATGACCTAAATATTCAGAATTACTAAATCATATTAAACAAAACACAACTCTAGGCATGTTTTTATGAGAAAACAACATAACAAAGTATTAAAATGTACGTAAGAAGACTGCACAGTTGAAGCACTACAGCCCTATAAGCACACAGACTCATCCACTGTGTGAAGAAGCCAGGCAGAAAAATGGAGCTGGTGGTTTAGTTTTCAAACAGCACGGGTCAGAACACAGGTTTATAAGCACAAATGTCAGAGCTTTCCCCAAATCCATTCCTCTAAAAGATTTTTGCTGCTCACAGTGGGAGCAAAAAGCCTGTTTTCAGCTTAACTAAGTCAGCTCACCAGGGAACCGTGCCCCGGATAAAAGGTTCATCACGGCGCTAACATCCCTAAAGCTAATTTAACAGTTTCCATCAACACTCTTAATATTTTAAATGAAGGAGCAGCGTTTTTCATCTCGTTTTACCTGTACAACTGAAATATTTAATACATCACTGCCCCTGAACTTTTGTACATTGCTAAATATATCTCATGTTCTCCCTAATTGCGTTACATAACAAAGTGCTTTTTACAAATGAGTGCCAGAGAGCTCAGTGCACGATGTGGGAGAAATAACACTCCCTCTCAAAACATTTCAAATACGACTCCCAGCAAGCACCACTGACCGCTTTACAAACTTATTACAAATGCTGGATTTTGATAAGCACATGTTTTATTCATCCCATGTTCGACTCATTTGTGCATTCCTGTTGTGACTTAAGCCTGATAAAACTTTAAAGTCTGCGCTTTAATGACTGCAGGGATGCAAACAGAGATTAGTAATAAAACCACTTTTTTTTTTTTTACTGTTTTACCTTTAGAATGTACCTCAGAACTTGAAGTGCCATGCTCAAGATTAGTTATTGTTTGTTAAAGTATTTTTTGAGCCAGTACCAATATCTCATGTTTGGCCTGCTGCTGTAGCCGATAACATTGATATCCAGCTTTTAAAATCCATAGCAAGGTCTACAAATTTATCTTGAGTAGAAGTTTAAAATCACACATTAACAAATTAAACAATATTTATCTAGGATGTAAAATAATTAGCTTAGATGTTCTAGTTAGTATCTATATCATACTGGCCGATACTGGAACTGATATTGTCTGTCCCTGCTTGTTATGATTTCAATGCCACATGGAATAGATTATCTTAAGGCCCTGCGTATTCTAGCGAGACTCTGTTACTATGCTTCCCTCATAACATTGCCACAACCAGTGTACAAAAACACATGTATACATTATGTTACTGCGCTTGTGCTTGTACAAATATCATTCCCACAAAAGGTCTCTGAATCGGACACATTTCTCATTCAAACCACCTGTTGCGTTCAAACCACCTCACTGCTCCTTTTCCATTGCCGCCTCCTCCTTCTGCTCCATTGTGTTTGTGACGTTCAGCTCCTATGGCAGATTCCCACCCGCTCTTTTATCTCTCCGTCACTAAGCCGCGCACAAGTCAAATTGCTGCACCTGGGTTACCATTATCCCGGCCATGTGTGAGTATAATTATTTGCACCCGAGCTCATTTGCATCGTAGCGGCGTTTGGTTAATAAGGCGCCCTCACAGGTGGGACAAAATGTGAATGCTTTGTGCAGTGTTTCTCTCTAATGAGCCTCTATTTGGACGTCCACAGGTCTGGGTAATGGCACTGGTAATTGCTGAATGTATCTGCGGTGCCAGCAGCTTTGCCCCGGTGTCTGGACCAGCCGCTACAGACAGCAAGTCAATGAAATGCCGGTTATTGATTTTACTAATTACCGGCCTGTCCATCGGTATTTCGTTATTTGGCTGAAAAAAATTGCAGCGATAGTTTTTTTTCCCTCAACTTTATCATTCAAAAAGATAAACAATTTTGTTAAAGAACACCTATTGTGGTTGTGTCTGCTCTACAGTTATAATCTATGACACCTGGACATAGTCATCTAAAATAACTTAATAAAAGAAACACGTCCACTGACTTCCACATTAGAAAACTTCAGTGCCACTCTAAACATCATCTCTATAAAGAGTCGTGAAGATGTCAGCCCCTCTGATGGAGGACTGCACATCACGTTAGCATTTTTCATTTGTACCAAAATTACTAGGTAATGCTGCTAAATCCTACGTGTATTACAGATTAAGAAAATAAAATTAGAAAACAATGTAAGTACACAGAGATAGGCATACACTGGTGTCAATCAAAATGGGTTGAACTCCAAATACATTGTGTGAGTAAATGCTGAAGGGAAACAAGTATAACATGGTTAAAAGTCAATTTTGTCACAATAGGTCATTCATTATAATGTTTTGTGTTAATAATATATAGCCTTCAGTACACATAGTACATCATCATGTATTTTTAACAGGGCGTTGGAAGCAGTCTCCACTATCGCCTCTGTTCCATCACGCCTGAAAACAGCACAGTATTTGTCAGTGCCTCTTCAGTGCACCAAGTTAGAGTTTGACAAATGAGTTTATTCAAAGTGTGTTAGCCATGCACACACACTACATCCGCAAGATGAACCTGCTCATCTGCTCTTGTAAACACAATCACGCATCAACGCACTGTGGTTTTGAAGTGAACGTTTTTTAATGTAATGAAACTCTATACTTTTTTTAAAATCTTAGTTGATGCTATGGTGTGGAGAAAGATTTTTGATGCTATCACTAGCTTAAAGGCCCCATATTACATTCTTTGATCTGTGTTCTAATGTTTCTTGAAACAAACATTGATACAAAGCTTTATTCACATATGTTAAACACTCAGAGTTCTTCTCTCAGACAGAAAATACTCTGTACCACCATGAGATGTGGTGCGATAGTATAGGTGCTCCACTGTACTCCATAGATCTTCACTAGAATAATTTGGATAATGTCAACCCTGAAATTGCTAATCTCTACTGAACAAAAGGTAAAATGCAGCTGTTAACTTGAAAACTACTGCTTCATGACATCACAAGGTGAAACACAGCATTTTGCGCTTTGGAGATGTAGACAAAAATAAAGGGATACTCAAATGTTTGTGAATGTTTTTGATGAGGTAACATTCTAACATGACTAAATTTTGCGTAATATAGGATCTTTAAACTGTCAGAGGATAGAAATACTCAAACTGAACAGTAGCTGCGAGCGCCCTCTCGCCCAGTTGTTGATAACAAATGGTGGTCCACTCAGGCCAGATCTAAACATCCCCAAAGTGATAACCTGCCATCGATCGGCCAGGCTGCGTTTTACTGCTGTTTGGAGCGCGCCACAACGATGACTCCAAATCATTAACAGCACCGCACAGACCCCTGAGGTTAACAGCCCAATCGCTCTGGGTGGGCTAAGTAATGTGTATCTGTGATTCAGAGTGTGTTAAATAGAAATCAGTGTTAACTTTACTTCCCCAAAGTCCCGCTTTCAGTGGTGATAAAAAGACTGAAACTGGAGCTTATTCTCTGGAGGGGACGCTTGTGACCTGGTAGCAGAGAGATAAGTGACCGCATGTTTGTTGGTGAGATAAGGACAGGAAACAGCCAAAAAGCACACAGGCTAACACAAGCTAACACCTTTGCCTGCCAAAGAAGGGTCCCCAGTGAGCACCAGAGAGTGCTGCTTCACTGCCTCCCTCCTGCCTCAGATAAAGGCAGCCAGCATAGCAACACAAAGGTCACACGGAGTCCTGATAACTCCACAATCCACACACTTCATGGCTAAATTTAGAACTGCCTTCAACAGTGATGTCGGGAATGACAAGATGTCTACTGATTATAAGACTAAAAAGCACATTTTTCACATGACTTTTTTCCAGTTATGCCATTTTTTAATGCAGCTTAAGACAGCTGTTCAACAGCTTAAACTGTTTCAAAAGCAACTGTCCTAATTTCACATCATTTAGATACATTAAACTGTTGTCTTCTGTTTCAGAAAATAGCATGACATGACTCGGCATGGCTTGAAAATACTTTTTCCACTGCGTAAGATGTTTCTGAAGTTGCGAGATGATGTTCTTAAGTCTTGGACTTGGATACAAGACTTGGACTCTCAAGTCACTCTGGGGAAACTGTGACTTAACTGTCTGAATTTGCTTGTACTGATCGATGTGATATGCGAAAAGTAATTCTCATTCATGAGTCCTTCTCATAGGTTCCATCTCTCCCATTAGCCTTTTCACCCGTGGGTGCCTGCTGTGACATCTGTGTTGTGTACAAGCTGCAGTGTGCTTGTACCATTAGTGAACGCAACAGGGCTATTAGACCTACGGCAACAGCTGATCAATAGACTGCGATAGCAAACAGGGAATAGAACTGAATTAAAAAGTGATGGGGCTGTAGGAGAGGTGGAGATTTCGTATTCTGTGTCAGCAATGTTGCCCAGTGTCTGCATGCTTTCTTCAGGTGTGGGAGTACTTAAGATGGGGCCCAATGATTGGACAAAGCCTGACCTAGAAAACTATTGCCCCTTAAACACTGAGCCAATTAACAGCTATTGTAGGTCAAAAATAGCAACAGACTCCAGATCCCAGCCTTGGAAATCCTCAGTAGTTAATCCAATTTGTGTCAACACATAGAGCACCACAGCATTTGAACCCATAATAGATAACACACACACACACACACACACACACACAGTCATATGTTAAACAACAGAGCGCTCTGAATAGTTGTAATTAATAAAAACAATGTCATTTCAGGTTGCTTGTCTGCATGTAGGTTCAGTTGTTAATAATGGGAGTTGATGTAGGCATGCCCCAGGTTTAGCCGGCACCTATTTGCTCCAATCTACTTTGTTGGGCTTATGCTGTGTGAGTCAGGAACCACTCTGCCAGATAATAGTCTTAATGTATGCAATTTCTAAAAATATACTATATTTTAGCCTACTTTTGTATAATTGGACAATTAAAAAGCAACAGCAACATGCAGCACATGCTTTTCTGAAGTTGTGTGAAGTATTGTCCAAATAAATAAACTGCCATTGAACTGTCATTTGACCTTTTTAGTATTTTAAATCATGAAAAACCTGCTCACATAAATCTAGTATGATGGCTTGAGAATGGCACACAATGTACACCAAACCACGATTTTATTCTAAATATAATGTTGTTTACCAGTTTATTAAAGCCCAGATGTTGAATATTACTATGGTATCATCTTTACTCTGCATGGGAATTTTATTTATTTCCATCCATTTGTGTTTTTGAAGTCTTTCTTAGTCTTTAGCTCCTGCTTCAGATCTAGTCTTCCCTTTACCAGCCCTGCGAGCCAAACGGCAGGTCCTGGAGTACATCTCTTAGTGTGACATGCATATAGGAGCGGTAATTAGCACGCTCACTAGCTCTAATTAGCCAGCTTAAATGGAAAAGGGCTACTGCTAGCTGTCCTTTTGATGTGAGTGGGAGATGCTGTATGCAAATGGCTTTTGTTGTAGCGTTAGCTCATTTTCAAGAGGAGCGCGTTGGGACCAAAGCAAAGGGTTTAGATCTCGTGAGGCATTGACCTGTAAAGGGTCAAAACTGATACAGGATCTCTAAAGAAAAGTCTAGTAGTTATCCACGACAACTGGGCTAATTATTTATCTTGCGTTTCTTTGTACAGCTTTGTTTTACTCTTATAAAAGCTTGAAATCAAAGTCCATTTATGTGTAACCTTCAAACTGGACACATAAATGAGCTGATGATGGCGCTGGCTTTAGACAGTGAAACAACAGTGAAGGATGTACTAAACAAAATCCAGTCCTCTATTGTAAAAATAAGTCCTTATTTATGGCTTAAAGTCTAGGTATAGTTTAATAACACTACTGATATTTTGGATAATGTTTATCATTGATTAGGCTTGGGCTTGGACAATTTAGTATACATTTATCCCTATAGTTTTTGTTTAAAATAATCATCAATGCGGAAAAAAATGCAAAATGGGTACATCTATAAGGCCTCTAGGCTATGGTTTGAGCTCAACTTGGGGGATTTTTAGGTTTCTCTGGTGTATATTTTTTGAAAAAGAAGATACCAAGTGGGTTTATGAAAATATCACGATAAACCTCAATATAGGAATTCATTTGTACCACTTTCACAATAACCAAGTAAACCCTTTACTAAGTGAATCATATGAAACATAATGTGGCCAGCAATATATAAATAATACAATAAAGCATTAAAATAGTCAATTCTAGTGTCTATAATGTCTTTAAGTTCATTATTGGACCATTTACGACTCAAACTTTGTCATATAGGTCTAATACTACATACATTTAAGAAAAATTACCCCCTAGTTTGAAGAAAATGTACATGTGATATATCTAGAGCCTAAAAAATTATAGTTCACGTAGCATATATTGAACAATGAGTTGATACAATAATTATCATGACAGGCCTAATTGTTGTTTAGCTTTCTCTTCTCTTAAACCTCGCTGAAACGTCTATGAGAAAAATGAATGGCAAATTTCAGAGCTAGACGTGCTTGAGCTCTATTCTTCAACCCTGATCCAAATTGTGCATTTTGACCCTTTTACTTTTGCTATAGTAGAATATTTTGTGCACCAAGTCTTAAATTCCTCAACAGCTACATTTCTGAGACATGTATTGTGCAGCTGTCGCCCTGAGCTCCAGTCACAGTGATGCATTCAGGAACCTAAATCCTTGTGCATTGTGGTGATTGTAGCTGGTATAATCTCTCCATGATACAGCGCAGCCCCGGTCTGGAAGTGACTGTTACTAAGGTATGTGTAGTTTCGGTCAGGCTGATTTTGTGTCCAAAGGTGCAGGATAAAGAGGTTTAGCATGTCTAATCTCTTGAATGATGCCATACAACCTGGATTAGAAGAACACACACACGCACAGGGATTGGATGGGGAGCTACATTGGAAAGTGACAAAAACAAGCATGCAGCCAAAACCAGATTAAATTAAAATGAAACTCGTTGGACTATGCTCATAGCTTTAGCAGCAAGTGACCATGTTTGGTATTTTGTTTTGAATGCAGTTAAAAAGTAGGCCTAGAAAATATAGCATATGGAGTATCATATCACAATTTTTTTTAGAACCTATGTTGCATTTCAGTAACTGTATGTCATCTTTAAGGGATAACCAAGGCTTTTTGCTTCTGAGCATTCAGACTTCATTGTGATTGGCTAAATGTTACTGTGACTTACACAGAACATGACTTGGATTTAGACAAACTTTATTGATCCACAAGGAAAAATATTTGTACACAGCAGCTCACTCATCCCAACATATTATAATAACAAAAAGCAAAACTATAAATGGTAATAATGCATTCAAAATAAGCAGCAAAAATAACAATAGACTGGTGTCAAATATGGCATAATTATATAAATGTATATTCACAAGTAAAAATTTAAAATATAGAAATATAGCAATACAAATTTAGCTTACAGTAACATGCACTAGCACTCAATCCTGAAATAGAAATTGCTCTAAATTCACAGATTAATAATACATTTAGTGTTAAATTTTAAGGTTCTAGGTTAAATAACGCAATATTTTTGTCTCTGCTACCTATTTCACGGCAGTTTAATAATGGCTGTTTTCTACACTAACCCAGAGAAAGCCCATACGATGTTTTGTTAGCAGTCTGAGAGCTTCCTGCCAATCATCCACTGGAGCATAATTGGTTGACAGTGTGGCTGAATAGGTCATTAGCTCAGAGTATCATCATTAACTGAATAACTACTCCGATAAATCTTTATTTCCAACCAATGTGGAGGCTAATTTGTTTTTCTCGGAACACAAATGCTGTCCGGGCCATCCAAACACCACGCATCGATTGATAGCAGCAGTCTGTCTGAGGCCACCGCGTTGGGGATTGAATTTTGAGGAGTTTTTGGCAGCAAAGTGGAGGCAGCGTGAACAGGTAATCCCATATTTTCAACAGAGATGCCAGTGGACAAATGTATCAGCACAATTGGAACTAATGCATGAATATATCTCCAGCTAAATGTACACTGCTTATCAGAAAAGAACAGATCAACACCTTGTTCTGTACAGACTTAACAAGCCTTGGAATGCGTCTTGTCCAGATTGAATGGGAGCTATTCAAGTTGGCAGTGATGTTTCTAATGACCTTGTTTATGCTTGTAAACCTGCATTTCCACAGTTGCTAAATGGCTTGATACAGTTATTTTCAGTCACGTAATGGCATGTGAAATGCTTGTCCTCGGGTTATTACAAAGTTAGTGTCATTCATTTCATTAGTCCTGTTTACAAGGTTGTCTTGGATGGTTTGCTGTCTTCGCAACATTGTTTTGCGCAGATTAGAAACCCAGAGGTCTCCTGCACATTTTTAGGTCCGTAAACCATCACTGGACCAAAAATTGCACTCAATACAAACACATGGGTGCATTAGGTTGGTCTCTTTGTTGCTAAATGGCTGCTAAAACTTTATTGCTGTCAGCAGAGGAAGCTCAGATACATCTCTAATAGCTGGAAATATTTTCCCCCCAAATATAGGAATTACATTGTTAAACATAAAGTTGAAGTGTCATATGTTGATCCCCTTAACATTTTTATTTTAAGGCTCTAAAAAAGTAACAGGTTTGTACTGCTGCCAAATAAATACTAAAAATAAAATAAATAAATGCTGTCCCCATATCTTGTGAAAACTAAGTGACCTAAACTGCAAACATCCTTCTCTCACAGTGGGTTTCCATAGAAAGCTTCCACTTGAGGTAACAGTCCTGAGGCAAAAGTCTAAACTTCTGGGGCCTGCAGTCTGCCCTCTGCTGAGCTCCAGGCTGCTGCTCGGTGCCACTTTGGCTCATTTATTTTCTAAACTTTTGGAAATTCTGACATTGTTTTGTCAGAGATTCACCATCCGTTGACATTTCTTTGTTCCTCACAATTTTAACTACTTGATCGATGTTTCCTGTTGTGAGGTATAACGGGTATACACAAGCTGTTAATCTACGATCTATTTTCCCTGTTTTGTAGTCAGCATATTTTAGCATTGTAACATGTGATCAATACTACTTAAACATTGAAAATCAGATACTAATCGATACTAAAACTAGTACTGAAACTAGATCATCATTCATATCATCAAACATCTAGTCATTTGAGCAGGTATCCATAGTAAATATATCAGATATAACCGCACATGGTAATATAAAAGAAAGTACTAATATTTAATATTGAATATCACTTTCTACTGTTAACTATCACTTTCTACTGTAGTATCAAGTAAGTATCAAATCTGTTCCTCAGTATCGAAATTAAGTTTGAAATATTATCATTGTGAACACTTATTGATCAATATGCCAACACTATCGTAACAACTCCACTACCTTATGATTTGTAGGTAATTAAGATGGTTCCTATGGACTAAACATTCAAAAAGATTTAAAATGCAAGATTGTCTATATGTTTGTAACAGAAGTGGGTACTGGAACCTTTGAAAAATGCAGCAAATCAATACCACATAGAAAATACAGTAGTAGTTTCATGGTCAATACTGGGGTATGATTGCTGTACAGATTTACGTCCATAGATGACAACAGGCTCCATAGATTTGAACTGGAATCATGAGGCAGAAAACATCACTTATCTTGTGTTTGGCAGTGGTGTTTATCTATTGATTTGTACCTATTGATTCTGTACCTTGAATCCAGGTCTCACATGTCATTCTCGTATATAACTTTTCACACATAAAGCAAAGCGAACATCATGACAGGCTATGACAACTGCTATGTTCCTCTTTTATAACAAATCGATGGCCATACTTTTTGCTGGAAGACCTTGGAAAACAACATCTTTCCTTTTTGAACGGGTAACTGTTTGACAGTCAAGAGGTCGAGGGAGATGAAAGGCTAGTTCACCATCCGAGTGACAGGCAAGTGAATGAAGGTTTTCAGTGTAATAGTAGTTTATTATAACTATATGAGCTGAATAAGGTTTTGAAAAGTATAAAAAAACAACGGAAAAACAGAAACTAAACAATACTAGTATCGAAACTAAATACTCATTTGACCAGTTGGCAATACTAAAAAACTCAGAGGATAGAAATTAACCTTGACTGAATAGATTTAGAATGTATAAGTACACATACAGTAGAAGTGAATTAAGCAGTAAATTAAGTACTATAATTTGAATGATGGTATTGAAAATCCGTATTGAATATCATGTCTGTTCCTTATCGAAATTGATTTTGAAATTGTAAAATCGTGACAACACTAGTTAGATTTAGACTTTATGGATTATCATTATGCTTGTGGTTATCATTGAAAAGAAAATGTATGAGATCTTTACTTACTACTACTAAGCTTTGGTCTACACATATATCAAGAGGCACTAGAACCACCTGGACTTTAATTCATTTGAGCTATAGCTTTTCTAGTTGCAACTTACCTCCACTTAATACACCTTTCTCAAAGTACTCCATGAATTACCAAGTATATATAAAAAAGACATAAAATGACTTCACATGTTTTCTTTATCGCAGTACTTTCGTAATATCGACATTGGCTTGACTCCAGGACACCTTTCCTCTGGTCTTCAGCGCACTCTTATCACAGCCTGGACACATACTAATAGTTTGTCACTGGAGTTGACTGCCCTCTAACTCTCCGCTCCTCTCTGTTCTTCCCCTCAGATGATGAAGCACGCCTGGGACAGCTACCGACGCTACGCTTGGGGTTCCAATGAGCTCCGGCCCGTCTCCAAGCAAGGCCACTCCAGCAATCTGTTTGGTAAGTGCTACACAGAGGCAGACAGCACTGATCCCCTGCCTCCTTGGACTTAGCATTAGCAGTCCTCAGCTGACCTGTCCATCGCCAGGTCCCCCAAAATGTCTGCTGCTTTATCATATTTAGATTAGGTTTGTGCTTCCTGTCACCTTTTGCAGCTCTTAATGAGGTCGGTGACAGCGGCATGCATATCTCTTTGGTTGAAATAGGTGTTTGTTGATGTTGTTCAGACTTATATTTAGCAAGTTCTTGTCGTCGGCTCTATAAGAATTGCTGGTTGTTTGTGGCAAGGTATTAATCTGTGATATGGTTATTAAGAACTGCAATATCGATATTATTGCAATATTTATATACTGTTTGACGCAATCATTTCAATTTCTTTACTTGTTTCATACCTTGACTTTTTCAGCTACACTCCTTTCTTCACAGAGATGTGTGATTCTGATGTGCTTTGATGTGTCTGCTCACCTAATTTTAACAGATTTTGGCACAGTTTTCCTACTTGCAGCAGTAGGATGACAGCGCCATCTGCAGTCCAATTTCTTCGGAACTGTATCCCAGGTGTGAGAAAGTTGGTACACCCCCTTATCACGATTTACAGTCTGGTGGGAGCGTTTTCGATGGCCTGCCTGATCCAACAGTGGTACTTGTTGCTCTCTGTGCCAAGTGTTGTCCTAATCCATGAGATGACTTTCCCTCTGTCAAGGCCCCAAACAAACAGAGGTCTGTACATACGAATCTGAAGTACAATATATACAGAAGACCAAATGAATCTAATTTGAACCTTGGTGTTATTGCAATATATTGATTATGTTGCAATATCAATTACTGCATCAGTCAGTATTGATACTACTGAGATTTGTTGTGCAGCGGTAAGATAAGTACATTCAAACAAATATTGAAACACAAAAAACACAGTTACAAGTTAAAGTCAAGACAAATCATTATTTCTAACTGGCACCTTAGGTTTGGATCATTTTCAGCCTGTTCTTTTGACACATTAAGTATTCCCGTCCCGATTTCTTTCCTTTACCCAGTCTCTAGGAGGACTTATCCATCAATAAATAAACCAAAACTTGTTTCTGAACTTGAAAAGTTTGTGCTCAATATTCCAATTAGACCATTTCTATTAAACCGAAAGTTGTGAAGACTATTTCATCTGGTAGAAGCACTGCAGTAGGTAGTAGTAGAAGGCCTAAAATGCAGTATTATAAATTCAATTGCAGTGCACGGGAAAGCTTAAACTGTGCATCAATACCACTGTAAGTGAATGGTTTTCTAATTGTCTGATGTGTTTTTGTCTACACAGTCTGGCTTTATTCCCCTGCTTTGTTAGTTCTAATGATATTTGTGTTGTCTGAGCCGGTATCTCATTGTCTTTATGTAGAGCCTGTTTATTTATTAACGGACTAGAAGTCATTTATTGGAGCTGATTGGATTAATAAGATCGCAGTAGGATTTCTAAGTGGATATGATCTCCTTCCTCTCTGCACCTAATTAAATTCTCAGTGTGAATGTTTTGTTTGTCTGGGCTGTGAGTGAGTAGTGTATGTTACAGTGCAGAGTAAAGCCAGTATCTGATCAGATCTCAGTCATGTGTGGAAAACCGGTAAGGAAGAGAACATATTTCAGTTTCACTATTGGCTACGCCAATTTAGTCCTTTTCTCTCACACAGATATTGCACCATGAGAGGAACAACTACTCCAGATTGTTCTCATCTGCTAAAATGCCATCTAAACTGCATAAGCAATATCTGTCTGTCTTTTAAAGAAAAGTGCATTCACTGGTGGGAATCATGCAACTGTAAGGAATGAAGAATCAGAAATTAAACTGATGAGGCCCTTACCTATGTGTGTGCTTTGCTATTAGAGCCACGCATTCATTGTGAACACATCATAGGATGAGTCAGTGATGGTTTACAAGCTCAAAACATACATTTTGCATAATATTTGTGCTTTAACTTACTGTGTTAATTGACACCAAGACCAATAATGTGTCTTATCTCGTGTCTCGTATAGTGTTCCTTTCCCTCTGGGCAGACAAATTAACCTCTGCACACTGTCAAAGATTTGCAGGTCATGGTCGGTCTCTATGGGTTAACAAACCACTCCCCACGTTTTGTACCATAGCTGTTGTACAGAGCATCTACCACCTCTAACAGGAAAAGAAGCAAAAGAGTATGAATAACTGACGCCTATTATTATATTGTTAGTGCTTCATTATCAAACCCAATGAGGCACACACAATGTCTTCTTTTTAATTTAACAAGTTTATGCCTAATTACTTTGAATACATCTTTATATTACATTGAGATGAATGACTTTACTTTTCCCATCTCGTAAGATTTATTCAAATGTTAAAGCATGATAACATTAGAATAATAATGTTCTTGGGTTAAAGAGGGGGATTGCACTTCTATGGGGTATCTGTTATGCTAGATTACATTAACATGCATGGATGACAAATAAATCCACTGCAGGCATGTTTTTAATGAGAGAGCAACATTATAACATGGTTGAAGGCTCCAAAAAGTCTATTTTGCACTTTGTAGAACCCCCTCTTGAATAAATGAGTGTATACAACCTCCCTTAGCTCTACACCTGGCCTCTATTATTAAGCCCCCTGTAAATATAAACATAAATCTGGGCTTGTTTGCTCCATAGGAAACCTGGAGGTGTCACTTCATGGCTGCAGTTAACACTCTGTAATTAACTCTCACAAATTGCCTCCACGGGCTCGTTTACTTTGGCTGCAAACTTTCT
Source organism: Scartelaos histophorus (assembly GCA_000787155.1). Taxonomy (NCBI): domain Eukaryota; kingdom Metazoa; phylum Chordata; class Actinopteri; order Gobiiformes; family Gobiidae; genus Scartelaos; species Scartelaos histophorus. The sequence goes on along the minus strand of KN499407.1, from coordinate 80,717 downwards.
GTTGTCACACCTTTTCATTGAGATCGACCCGATGAAAACAGCGCGTCTTTTTAGTTTAAACAAAGTACATAATTAAAGCCAGGATTAGCTCTGTTAGAAGATGATTTTAGAAAGTGTTTGGTGGAGTTGGTGACAGTACCATTATAGCCCGTGTTTGTGTAGCTGGTGGATTCTCTGATGAGATGTTTCTTTTGTCTTTCGTCTCATGTGCTTTGAGTTGTTGAAAAATGGATCGTTCATTATGTTCTGCAAATGTGACATGTTTATTTTTTGACAATTTATTTTTAATTTGATAAACTGACACAATATCAATTCCTGGGAGACATTTTCTTTTTTTATTCATCATTGTCTGAAGTTATTTATTTACTCAAGACAATACAATTTTATTTTAGTAACTTTTCAGGTGAGTAAATTATTTCAAAGAGATTTTTTATTGATGTAAAATTCAGTGCTTGGTTTTAGTTTTACATAATTCATCTTTAGTTTGAGCATTACACAAATTACAAAAAAAAATCTCTATTATGAAATGTTGTTCCTTATCTTGCTAAAACATACAAAAAGCTGCATTTAGACATTGTTGGTAAAGTCAATATGGAAACAACTTGTCAAATTGTTTTGTCAGGAACAGAAAGTATTTGCACCTCTATCATCGCCAGTGAATTTGAAATGCATATTCACTCAGGCTAGACAAATGCTAAAATGAGCCACTGTCAAGCATTGTTACTGATGTGTTGCATTATCGCGCATTACTAAAGGTGCTCTCTGAAAATGGTGGTCCGTTGATTTGAGCAATATTATTAAACTCGTGTTTTAAGATCTGCATAAAATAGCTGTTGTGGTGGAGGTTCAGGAGTTATTGCTAGACGTAGCCAAGGTCCATCTATTGATATTTTACAGTGACATTGTGCAGGGGGTGTTTTGCGTGTATGCCTATGGTGGGATATTCAGCATTTACGCAGTCAAAAATAGTTTAATGATTGTCTGAAAACTAAAATAAATAATTACATAAAAATTAAACAGGTTCATGGTGCTGTTTAATAGTTTTAGACAAAAAAGCTGTGTGTAAATGAAATACTGTAGGCTAATGTTAGCTACCTTGTGACTGTAATGTCATTTGAGTGGGGCTAACAGCACAAATTATTTTACCTTTTATAGCCCCAGTACTTTCAACAAAACTCTGATTTAAAGTCTAACCCTAACTTCTGACTTCTAACCCTACCCTAACCCTGAGTAATGGAGCTTCAGATGGAGCAGTGCCTTTAGTTAGCATCACACCCCCAGAAAATGTTGAATGTGACATCTACCACAATGTATCAGTAAGATTTTAATGTGTTTTTTCCTGCAAATAGTCTGGTGTCATGGCGGCAGTGCAGAGCATAGTAAATTAAGGTGTTTTATAGAAGTTCAAGTTAATGAAGAAGATTGCCCTGGAAACCTGATTGGAGAAATGCCAAGACCCACACAAGGCTCGACCTATTACGCAACATGGCACATTTACCTTCTCATTTTTAATCATTACCACCTTATGTTTAATGAGGGAATTCAATCAGCTTTGTGTAAATTCCATCCACAGTTTCATTACCGGGATTTATCATACGCAAATGTACGAGGGGAGAGGAAGTAGCTCGGTGAATGCTAATTCTTAGATTAGCTGTGCGCTGTGCGACTTATTGCTGCTGTCTGCGCCATAGGAAAAGTAAATAGGCTTAGGTTGACTGCGCACAGATCTTCTCCCATCAGTAAATAAGACGGCATGGCCCCCAGGCGTTGTCAAGGCTGTTTCCAACCACACTTCAGTATGATGTATGACGAGGCGACTTGACTGACCTACAATATTACGCAACAAGCCCCTATCTCTTTCTCTCTTTTACTCTTTTTCTCACTATGGTTGTTGCTTTCCTGAAGGCCATTAGCTTGTCTCAATACTTGTAAACGCAACACACTGTGGGGATATTTTAGCGATGGTATTGTATTGATTTTGACGAATAAGCCACTTTTTATTTATATCATTGTTTGGATTTATGCATTGCTGATCTCGCTGTCAAACCAGTGTGATTTGCCAAAGATTTCCAAAGATTTCTAACTCTGATTTATAATTTTCAATGTTCAATTTCTAAACCTTTCAAAGTAGTATTCTGTATGACCACACACTAACAAAGATTCCCCCCTTACTTTTTCCCACTTCCTAGTATTATCCAGACTTCCTGTTAATGGTTTATTGGTGCTCTACGGATATCAATAGCCGGTTTTAAAATCCTGTAGATGTTTGTTGATGTTGTGTGAAGAGGATGTCTTTGTACAGCCGGTTTCCTGACAGAAGATCAATGTGAGTGGAGCTCATTTCCTCCGCTCTGCTGTGAGGATCGGAGATGGACCATGTTCAAATGTGTCTCCATTGGACCCATTTACAGAAGGACATGAGACTTTTATGTTCAACACGGATTTTATTTGTTCAGTTCAACGCGTCTTTCTCAACACTGGATTATTGGAGTTATTTTTAATCAAAGAGGCAATGTTGTTGTATGTGGAAATGCATATTAATGGACAGATTCTACCTCGACAAACATGATGATGCCAAGCAAAACTTTTATTATACATATTTTCAAGGTTGTTTGAGGAAATGCGTATTGGGTTTCACATCACACAAAGGGTTACCTACACTACTTCCTTTGTTTAACACTTTCTTTATTGTATAGCCATGGGAGACATCAAATATGACACTGTACACAATGACATAGCAAAACAGAAGAAGTTGAATAACTCCACTACATATATTTTATACTTTTATAAATTCTCACAGTAGCCATCCTTTGCTATGTTGACAGCAAACCCTTGGCCTTCTGTGCGCCTTCAAGAAACTGCAAAACAGAATTCAAATCAAAGAAAAAGAAGAAAAAAAAGAGAAAGTGTGTCCAAACTTTTGACTGGTAGTGCAGATGATGTAATTTTTAAGCAAACTCAAAACTGCTTTTAATCTTCCATGATAGATTGGTGATCATTCTTCTCACAGATCAAACTTTTAAGAGAGAACTTTATTGACTAGCTCAGCTCGTGCTATTTTTTGGAAGAGAATTAGGCTCAGCTCATGCTTAATATAAAAATGCATTGATTTGTAACTGAAGATGAGATGGATTTTGTCTTGGTTCCAGACCACACTCTGCTGTAAAACGATAGAGCTTGTCTGTGCCTATTTCTTTATACTTGGCTGCTCTGACGGATGACAAATAAACCCCATATGATTGCAATGGATTGATCAAAACTGAAGATATGACATGTTAATAAATTTAAATGTAATCTGTTGGATAATGGAGAAACAAATACTGCACAGCCAATATAAACTGAACGATTTTATTGAGTTTTGTTTAATGAAAAAAATGATAATAAAATTAGCACGATGAAAAATGTAGCTGTTGAAATTCATCCAGGTGCTAACTGCGAATGTTTTCCACCGATCTAAGCTACAAGGCAACGCTTTATTTCACCTTAACGTTTAATTAGTGAATTTGGAGAAAATCCACTGGACTTTCTGAACTTGGTCATTAGCCCTCCACTTGAACTCTTTTCACTGAAGGCCTTTGTGCCAGATGTCATGCACCGCAGCACTGAAATGTTAAATATCCCCTGGAAGAAGAACTCATATCGCCAGTTCATTAGGAAGTCTCTCACATCTGGGCGGGAGGGCCTCTTCTCTTTAGCCTTAAGCTGCATTCTGATTGACATTATGGGATTTTAAATGAACCTCAACGTCATTATGCTCCAATGAGACGGAGCAGAGGCTTGTACTGAGGGCAAGAATTGGAAATTGCTTGTGATCTCGACAAAGTTTTTAATGAAATGACTTGACATTTAAAAGCCAAAACAGCTGAGTCAACTACACACAATGGTTTTGAGGAAATTAAGAAAAAATGCTATTATTGTTTCATTGTTTTGGAAATGAGTGTGAACCATTCCTAATTTTTCGGCTCACGTGTTTCAATTTCTGGCTCAATTTCTGGCTCATAAGCTTTATTAGATAGGGCAGTACAGTGTGAAATGGAGTGAAGTGGGGAGAGACATTCAGCTAATATTCTGAGCTAGGATTCAGAGTCATGATGCAGACATGCTGCCCTGAATCAAATATGGGACCTCACTGCTAAACCAGAAGTCTTAATGGGAAACATGAGTAGACCTATACTATCATGGTGGGTGTCTTTGTTTTACTCTTAATCTAAACCATAGCAAAGCATCCACTCATTGCATGGCAGAAGCAGTTTTTAAAATGTTTGCTGCTGTTTTGGCTGCATCTGGATTCTTGACATCAGCAGAAGTGGCTGCAGTGTGGTGGTATTGTGTGATCCCTGTGTAACTGACTGCTTGGACAGGTCAGTGGCTGTGCTTCAGAAGAGCCCTGACAGACTAAACGCTGGTGCCCTGTCTTTCCCCTCCCCTTCTTGTTCTCTCACCAAAGGCCAGTGTGGATGTCCAGTATGCTCAGCAGCGCAGTAAGCCCTCCCGGCTGTACGCTTGTCTGTCTCTGCGCACTCCACCAGGCTAATGGTCAATGGAAAGACAGAAGTAGAAACAAGTGCAGTTTGTCCTATAGCAAAATATAAGGGCAAAAGGGGGTGAGAGTGACGTGGCATGTGTCTTGATTCTCTTTCTGCTGTGGGATGCTCATCAAAGAGAGAATCAAAGCATTTTAGGCAACAGGGAAAACAGACCCATATGTTTTATTATTTTATAGTTTTTCTGTATAAGATAATGACACAATGTGACCACAATGTGAGGGTCACCTATTAAACTCCATTTCAATCTGAACTCTACTCCACTCTCTTAAGCCCCTTTACCTTCTGAAACTTATGTTTAAGGACGTATGTCAGGTTTATGGTCTTGTATTGGATAGAAGTCATAATAGAATCAACATACACCATATAAATGTAATTCAAAGCTTTATAATGTGTGTTTTTATACAGCCATGTTTTACATCTCAGTATATTATGCAGCACAGATATATGCCATTACCCCATTTCATAAGATTCCTGTTAAAAAGGTTACTTTTAATCTTAATGCGGTCTCTCCTCTGTCTGAGCGTCTGTGTGAATGGGCCGGACCTGGCAGCGCTGTCCTGAAGAGGGGCATGTTTATCTGTGGAGATGGGTGTGGGGCAGCAGAGGTTATCAGGCTGGCCTGCGGTGGTGTAAAAAGGAGCGTGGATGAATGGGAAGTGGAGCTACAGCCGCCTCCGGAGCTGTGAGGCTTTCTTTCCATTATGTTGTTTTTGAACCTGTCTCCTGTGGCCTTTCCTCAGTGCAGACACTCTCTACGGCTCATCATTCTCCAGAGTGAAGCTGCACTTGCTCCATCACTTTATTCTAGCACAGAGAGCAGGGAAATGCCTTAGCGTCTCCAATGATAATATAGCAGAGCCAAACTCTATGTTTAAAACTGGAATTAAAACCGAAATGACTCCATGGACCCAAATAAAAATTGCATATGACATGAAGGTCTTTGTAACAGAGTTCATTAGTTTAATCTATTCTCCAAGGATGTTACCATTATGCCAGATGTCTTTGAATCACGATATATAGCTACACAGAAATATCACAATAAACAATAATATTGAAATTACTAAATACAAAATAAGTCAGCATACTTCCAGTAAAGCATATTTTAAAAATACTGTAATAAAAGGCCTGAGCTGCAGTAAATGGAGTGAACCAATAATTAGTCCTGGACGTTTCTTACCTTATTACATAAAAAATAATAGCAGATATCTCTCCACTATTTTGGCAATAAGGTACCCCCTAATAATACTGAGCCCCAAAATATATTGCCCCAGCTATTAGACACAGAGTGATAAATCGATATAGTAATAATCGTGACAGCCCTACAGTTGTCCTAAATCTTATCCTCCATTTATCTAAGCTTGGCTTTCACTATTGAGAGATCAATTATTTTCATATGTGCCACTCTTTATCCCGACTTGGAACTAGCACGAATTCACTTTGGACCCCTGAATTTTCGTCCTTTTGTTATGCTTGATGAAATGGGAGCCTTGTCTATTGGTTTTGGAAACTGTAGTGGACAAACTGAAATTGCTGCGGTTTTTTTGAACAAACATGGCCTGTCAAAATGAATGTGTGCAAATGGTGATTTATGAGGAGCTTGGGCCCATTTGCCCAAGCTCCCAGAATCAGGGCTACGATTGGCTCAAATACGCAACTGTAGTGTCCAAACCACTTTACCTTTTGGAGAATGGAGCTCTTGCATTTCCATTGTGGTAGCCATCTCCTTCCAGGTCGGTTTCCAGATTTTGAAAATGATAGCTCTGTTGGCAATCATAAATAACTTTAGCATTCATTCTAAAGCACTACTGATGTGATTGTTTCCACTTTTGATGTTAATCCACTGGTCTAAGTGTAAATCTACTGGGCTCTGGCTCCATCCCGCCCCTGCCAGAAGTGATTTTGGTTGTTGGTGCGATTCCAACACAGATGTCTATTTAACCACCGCTCAATGTCTCCCAGCTGGCCCTCTCTGAGCCTGTTTGGACCATGCCCTTGATTTCGACATTGCTCTTCGTTTACAGAAAAGAAGGATTGGGCCAATGCTGCTAATATAATTTAAAAAGGCTCTCTCTCTCTAGTTTATCTGCGCTGTACATCCTGAATTAGGTTCCCCAAAGAGTCTGGAAGAGTGCACTGCTTTTGAACAGTGAAATCAATGCTAGAGAGAGAAGGATTGAGCTTTTTAATCAGATCTTTATAATGCCATCCACTTGTGCTCAAGGACTTTGGGGGAGGACACAACGCACATAATTTAGAAATGAACTTAGTTTCAACTAGTTTCACTTCAGAGAACTGACAAGGCTTTCGTCATCCACAGAATTATTTCTTTTGTTCCTGTTTACATCAGATTTGATTAAATGCCTTCAGTCAGAATTGTCAATTAAAAAATACTTCACTGAATTTAAATGTAGTGCAACCTGTTTTTCTTCAGAGATGGAGGTGTTGGCTAGAGCGTTCTACTCTATGGCATTTAACTTGTAATTTTCCATGGAGACTTATGACACTACTGCAACGCATGTTATTCAAGACATTTTTGAGGAATAAACCGACCTGTAACTGGATAAGTGCAAGGTGGTCAAGTTTAATGTCATACTGTGGATCATTCCAGGCAAAGCTATAACATTTCCATGGAGACAAGCAGGTGGTGAACCAGACCCGCCACCAGAAATGTTACATAGTGCACGTTTAACTCGTGGTCACTGGTTGTGCTCTGTGGAGAACTTTGTCAAAAGAAGTTGGATTATGACATGCTTTGAAAATCTTTTTCTCAGTGGAAAAGACTGAAGTCATCTGTGCTGTAACTCGGACTCTGATGTTTTTGGAGCTTTCTCTCTCTATCACTTGGCTACATTTGCTTTGGGACGTTGCCTCTTGTCGCTGCCTGAGTTACAAACACATTTATCGCCCACCACTCGGAAGACTAATATTTTTGTTGTCGTACTGCTTCCAGATAAGTCATTTAGTTGGTGATGTAATTTGACATGGAGTCCTGGCCCTGCATGTGTCTGGATCAGATATTTGCTTTGGGTAATTGAAATGGATGGAGTAATTCTGCTGTTGCCCTCCCTTAGGTTGCTGTGCTTCTGGCAGTGCACAGATGCTTCTCTGTTGATGTAAATGGCCGGGACAGACTCGGAAACCACTGCTCCTGTGACTGCTATGATGGGAATATACTGCAGGGCAATTTATGGTTTTGGCATTATTACACAATATCAGTTTTGCTATCAAATCAAACATAATACTGTAATTGTATTAGTCAGGAGTCTTGCTTACAATGAAAGCTTTGAAAAAGGATTTTCGGGTCGATTCAGACCAAGTCTTTTTTATTTCTGGTTTTGACTTGCAGTGCTTTACTTTGGCCTTGGTTTAGACTAATTTTGTGTTTATTTGATGCATTAGTAATCTGTTTTTCCCAGTTTAAACTTAGTCTGCCTATTTTTCTGGCTATTTAGTCTTTTCTGGATACTGCTTTTAATAGATTTTAAAGCCATTTTGTCTTCCTATGGAACATAAAAAATTTTCAAACACAAACATTTATGTAGCTAATAATTATGTCTTCATTAGACTGTTAGGAGTTCATTACCTGCTTCAAAATTGAAAATACCCACATAACTCGTATTTTGCAGCTTTCCCCTGGCTCTGTGCTGCGTCAGTATTAATTAATCATCCACACACCCCTGAGCAGAACAGCAAGTCTATGCACCAGAGCTTTGGGACCCCTCAAGGCCTGGAACACTACACGGCTCCCACCCACCACCCAAATGAACACACTCCCATAGACTGTGAGCAGCCTCCTCTGGGGCATCAGGGGATAAATAAATAAAGAAGCAATGCTGCAGGGACCAGACCAGGGTCACTCCAAAAGGCTGGAACAGTCACTCAGTCCCAGTGGACGGGACGTGTTTGGACACAAATAAATGACTACAGACTTTTCAGAATTGGATCTTCAAAGTTTGGGATGCCCCGAGAACTCTTAAAGGAAAAGCTGTTTCAGGCAAGTTCTCGTGAAGGAGATGTTTGTTTGTCAACTTTAACAGAACATAATTAGTCACAAATAATAATTCATTCATAATAACTATACTTTTAATAGCCTTAACAAAACGTGCACTAAGACTTAAAGGTCCTATATTGAACAAAAGGGATTCTTGTGAACTTTCAGCAATGCTATAATGTTGTTAACTCCTTCAAAACATACCCAGAGTTTTGTTTTGTTTCATCCACTTCTGTTTGAGAAGTGCTGCTTCATTAGTCTGTCTACATCTCCAAAGCTCAAAATGCTCTGTTCCACCTTCATGTCATGTAGCGATAGTTTTCAAGTTAACAGCTACCTTTTATCTTTTGTTCAGTATGGATTGAATGAATGAGAACTTCACACATCAGTTTCTTGAAACGGGTGCGTTGGAGGACAGGAAGCAGCCCAAGAAAATTCACAAATGCACGGAGTAAGACTGTGCAGGATTTTTCCTCTGTTAATGGTCAGTAGGGATCGGCAATTGCAGGGCTGAAATCATCCAAATGATTCTAGTGAAGGGGTCTGGAGTTTAAAATTGACATTAAAAGTGTTTTATGTTTGAGAAAGGAACACAACTTTAGTAGTGTTAATAGTCCTGACCAAGTCTTGATAAGATCATAGAGCTTGGTCCCCGGGCACTGAACTATGGCGCCCACTGCTCCTGTTGAGGTGCTCCAGTGAAAAAAAAATGCAGAGGACAAAATTCGCTACCTTAACCTTACCCCCAAATTAAGTAATAACTAATCCTGAATTAGTGGTACCTAAATTTGTCCAAGGAAATTTCCCTAAACATTTAAAGTGGTAGTTTAAAGAAATAATAGAGGCAACATTTTAAGTGTGCTTTGATGCTACACTAGCTTCTGCCAAGGGAAAAATACTCAAGATATACCAGAAAAAGCCAAACAGTTGTCACTATTCCATTTTTGCACATGTAGCAAAGATGAATAAACATGAAAACTGCAAATCTCCAGCATCAGCTCTAATCCTTTTTCTAATTCTTACTCAGCATTTATAACAGCTTTGCCTGAAATCCCTCCTCCTTATCACAGTTAGATTTCCAGATCAGCTCTACCGCCTTTCAGCTCAACCTTGACAAAAGTGTTGACGCTTGAGTATCTGGCAGCAGGAGCCAAAAGGTTAATACACTTTGGGGACTGTGTGGAGTCTGTGTGTGGAAGATGTTTGTATTATTTTTTTTATTTCTACAATAACGCGATTAGCCCAAAAGCTTTGCCATCACTTTTGCATTCCTCCCATCCATGACCTCTGTGCTGTGCTAGTCTGGTTCAGAGGAGTGAGCTAAAAGGACGATGTCAAGATCTGGATCAAAATGTAGGATTAGGGATTAGACCTGGAGTTTGCATAGAGTTAGCATTACAAAACAGGACCGAGAGCCATGCGGAGATACGAAAGGCAGCCATCGGAGGGGAACTTTTATTGATTTATTCTTTACACTCACCCCGAATGCAATAGAGAAATATAGGCGCTTCTCCTCAAAGACAGTTTTGCTTTCAGAATTTTGAAAACGGAAAGTTAAATGTAGTTTTGAATTGCTGAGTCAGGAAGTAGTGCCATAATAATAGTATTTTCTCAGCAAGCTAGGCTGTTTCTCCACTATCAATCTGAATTTTAGCAACGGTAGAAGTCTGTTTCCCAGAATTAACGTATAGATAAGTTATACATTTACATTTCCCATCACTTAGAAATGTCTGTTTTATGATGTTCTGAATAGATTTTTGATTATACATGATCAAAATTAAATTACATGGCCCTTTTAGACTTCCATATTTTGAATGAACGAGTTTCAAAGTGACAGGAGAAGTCTGTTGTTTGTTATTTCTTTGTGTGTACTGCATGTTCACAAGGCCAAACATCAGCTAACCGAATGGGTGGGTTATAGACTGTAAAACTGAGATTTAACATGCTCTTTGACACAAATTTAATTGCATCATTATCCAATATAACTTGCATAATCTGTAATAAAATGTTGTGTAATGGTGTGACAAGCAAACAAGCATTCACAGTCTATTACTTTTTTAGGTTTTGAGTAATTTTATTGATGTTTTGCCATCATTACATTCATTCATAGTCTTTTTCCTCACTGTCCTTACCTGGTGTCACACACAATGAACTGTAAACATACAATAATACAACGGTGCAGTGAGATTCAGGCCCTTGACACTTGTATTACTAAAGCTTACTCCATTGTATGCTCCAGCACAGTACTGTTACACATCTGACGTTGGTGAACTGCAGTGTAAACGGAGATAGTCCAGAGTGATAAGAGATAGAAGCACTGTGACCCAGAGCCAAAGGCAAAAGAAGCGCGGAGGTCAGGGTTTTGCTAGGTGAAGTAATCCACGTGGCATTTACGGCCGTTTCGTTTCAGCCCCGAAGCTAAATAAAAAGCGTCTGAAGAAGAACAGAGCAAAGGCAAGAGATCAGATGAGGATGCAGAAGGTACAATGAGGTTTGTAGTGCAGAAAACAGTGCAGTAAAAATTGTACTTCATGAGTCATGGTGCAGTGAATTTTAGCAGATATTCACTGTTTTCCATGGATTTGTGTCTGTCATTGGCAATTTTTTCTTTTCAAGTCTTGTGCATGGACTAAAAATATTTTCCATTTCCATAAACTATGACAATATTCAATAAATATTATGTCAGTCTTATGAAATATGTAAAATGTTGAGGTTGATTGTAACATTAACCACAAAATAGCATCCTCTACTATGGATGGTTGGCCTGCCAGGATAATTACTACATCGGCTTATCGTTCAATGCATGTTAGATGGAGAAGTCATTTTTGGGGGGGTCATTATTTATCATAGGGACTTTCTTTGCACTAATAGGGAGCTTTTTAAAAATAGTTTTTCTGTTCTATGGTAGGATTTGAGCTGTTAAAGGCTGAATAAAACTACCAAAGTATGTCATTTTGCTCTTTATGTACCGGTATTGCAATTTATAATCATAAGGTCCATCCATCCATCCATTTTCTCCCGCTTAATCCGGCTGGGTCGCAGGGGCAGCACGCTGCCCATTACTCTGTGCACCAGACCCAGACCCTATGAACCCCTCTGCAGGTGGTGAGCCCGCAGGAGGGTAATCATAATGTAATGGTTTTATATAGCGCTTTTCTGGACACTCAAATACAGAGCATTACAGAGCGTTATTCATTCACTCCTTACCCAGTGGTGGCATTTGTGTTTTTTAACCATATTGTACATCATACATTTTTGGGTGGGATAATCCATTGTCTCAGTGGCATTAATTAGTTTCAATATTATCGTTTCTCATCTATATTTTCAACAACAAAAAAATTTAATGTATGTAATGTAATAATGACTACTCATCTTAAAATCACAAATTATCAGAAATTAAAAAAAAAAAATGTATGTAAGAACAAAGCATATTTTGTTATTTCTGTACTTCATTCAATAATTTAAACACAACACAGAGGACATTATTACCAAGTAGAGGAGCAAAATGCTGTACCTTATCAGTGACGACAGATGCAAAACGCACATCATACTGTATTCACATTTTTCTCTTACCAGTAAATTGTGCGTGAAATCCAAGACCTTTCTCTGTACTTTTAAATGTGTCTTTTTGACGGAGTGAAAGCATTGTCAACCTCTCAATCACCAGAGACGCCTTTGTCGCCTGATTGCGTAAAGTGGAGGTTATTTCCTTGTGAAGGCATCACTGTCACTAAAGCCCACTTTGTTAGTAGTTAGTCAGATCTGATGGACACTAATGGAGTTCGACATCAAAATGCACCTCAGCACACCAGTGAGTGAGGGGTTGAAAAAATGCCATGTCAATATCACATTCCTGAACCTTCAAAATCCTGTTTTTTCATGATCCTGTCTAATGTTGGCACAATACTAAAATCCCAAGTAAAATTTCAGTATTAGCGAAAAGGCAAAGTTTGACACAGTTTTTAACACAAATGTATTTAATATTGTCATAACTACAGATATTAGTCCATTCTAACACTATTCAGAAAGGTCTGTTTTATTAGTGCTAGTTTATCGATCTGCTCTAATTAAGTATCATGTAGTTTCACTTTTGAAATTCAAACTTCTGTTTCTGAAAGTTCACTTTTTGCTTCATACAAAGGCAAAATTTAAAAGTTTAAAAAAGTTTAAAACGTTAATATTTTGAGAAGTGTGACATTTACATACATTTAAAAGGGATCGATTTATATACATGTTTATATTTCAACAAGGGGATGTCTGCCCTACTACCATTCATGTTGGTGTTATTGTTGCCTCAAAAACTAATTCAAAGTTTTCAAACTTTCAAAGTAAAAAATTTCCTGAAGCCTTTGCCGAGTCATTGCATTCACCAGAGACAGACAGACAGACAAATGGACAACTCGAGGACCAGTCCTGCAGCTCGAGACATCCACAGCTCAGAGGCACAAATATAAAAAGTACCTTCAGAAGACAGGAGCCATTATCCAGGTGGATGGAGGGGAAGAGCAGGGCCAGGGAAACGGAAAGCCCACAAGTCGTTAGCTAACAGCGTCAGCGCCTCCATTACGCTGTCCCCATAGACCATCTATCACATTGTTCTGTTCCTATAAGTCCACACGCTCCCTAACCACACATCCATCTTCACCTACAGCCATTGTTTTAGTTTTTAAAGAAGTTTTGTCAATGCTCTGAGCTTTCTTCCAATTGTTCCTACTACTTCTGTGTTTCCAACCAATCCCAAACACGTGTACCAAAAGCTGAGAGAGAAAAAAGAACTGTCTTATTTAATTAATGTATTCCTTCTGCCTCATTGTTTTCAATTCCATTACACATTTATGTAACATTTGTCAGTTTTGATCTCAGGAAGCCTTTTTCATGCTGTTTCATACCTGATTTTCTTCAAATTTACCCAAAGAGCATCACAACTAAAACTGCAGTATAATATGCAGCTATCCACCATTAAGCAAACTATGTAATTCGGCCATATCTCCATTTTAAAAGTTCGGTTCCATCTTTGACTCTTCCCATGCCACTCTTGTCAGTCTCGTGGATGGAGCCCTCTTGTCGTCTGTGTATATCCTTTACTCTCAGATGATCCTCTCACTTTTCTCGTCAGTCTTCACCAAACGACCACAGAACAGCCCTCCCAAGTCACTGCTGTTTCATGTTCAACACAAGTACCACACACACCGCCATCTGCTACTTCAGCAAACTCCACTCGGCTTCTCTGGCCACCTCCGATATCCCTGGCTGCTCTTTTGGTCTTGCAGTCTATACTTGCAGACTGACGCTGAATTTCACTTTCAGATCTGTCCATCTGGAGTCCAATCCGCAGTCTGGTGCTGACAGGGAGCAGGTTTTAGAAAAGTCTTCACAATTTCTCTTTTTGGACAGGCAAATTGACATGACTCAATAACTAATCTGAGCCTATCAACCAACCAGACGCCACTCACCTAAAAAGCGAGACATAGTTATTACTCTTTTTAAGACTTATTTTTTCAAATCCATTTCCTTTTGAATTTCAGGTTATTGAAGTTGTCTACTCTTCAATTCAGACTGCACAAGTGAAACATTTGGCAGATTTTGAGACAAACTGTTCAGAACATGCATTTATTTGGTAATGTGACACTTACACACTGTAATCCACACATATCGTGATACATACTCATGAATACATGGAGGTTGTGTTCAGTTTTGCTAGCTACAAATGTTGTAATTTATTTCATTTATTTATTTTCATGATTTTTTTCACCTGAATTGCACTTTCTCTTTCTTTTGTGGATGTCAGTGGTATTGCTATTTGAAACACCTGCCATAATTGTGGTTTTCAATAATGTTGCATTGTGTGACGTCTAGTGGAGGGTCCATGAAATGTTTTTCTCCATGAAGATTTTATTGTTATTAGTCTGGAATGTTTCACAGTGTGATATTAAACCTTTCTATCTACATGGAGAGAAAATTGCAGGTCAGAGCTGTGGAGAGGCGACCCTGTTCACTATCAGAATGCACTATCGATATAATTGTATTTTGATTTAATATCATACTGTGGAGCATTCCAGGCAGAGCAATGACATATCCATAGACCATGACCCCCAACCAGAAAAAATTACACAAGTGGATCTTAAAGAATATTTACAATAAAACTTAAGAAATAATTACATAGAAGTGAATAAAAAAATCTTCACAGTTTTGTTCAGATTTGAGCCGCAGCCACTGAGTTGAGATAAAAGCTGGAGGATTGTTATTATGGTGTGAATTCTTGGCGCTTATGTCTGGGGAGAGTGGTGGGAGGACTTAAACACGGCTAAAAGCTTTCCATTAGAGTCTGAATCACCAGCCGCTAACACAGAGCCAGCACTGCCCTTCAAAACTCTTCCCACTGTCAACAATGGAACTCTAACACAACCGAGCTGTTCGTTTTGCACTGAAAACGTTTCCTGTGAATATTGGACGAGTTTTCTATTTGCGGATTCCGGTTTATTACACTAATAGCGAAGAGATTATGGTGTCTATATATTATACAGTGTAGTTCCTTCCATGCAGCTGCCCTTGCTGAGTTGATGCGATGTACAGATGGTCAGAGAGTGAACTGAATAGCAATGTCTTTGAGGAAAAAAAAAAGACAAAGGAGGAAGAAAAAATAAATCTTCGAAGGAGCTAAACAGATGGTGATTTCCTCATTGTTTGAAAAGGTTTCCACAGTTCTAACTTCTTACAATAAATAAAGTGATGCCATTTTTGGTGGAGATATGTTTAAATTTAAGCTTGTCATATAACAAGTACAAGTGGAATGGCACTTCTTGATGTGGGTTTTGGATGTTGGCGATGCGTGGGATTTTGGCCAGCTGGAAAAAAAAGAGTTTGAATAGGCCATATGCCAAAAGGTAATTATGATTTTCCAGAGCCTAGATCAGTATTTAAATTTTATTGCGATCCAAACTGGATTTATACAGTGTTTAAGAGGCAACTACAGCTAAGTGCGACTTCTAAGAGCTCATACTTCACACTGATTGGTTAATCCACCTGTCACTCACTCAGAATGTGACAGAGGTTGTCTAATAGGAGAAACAGTAAGAAAACGTATCTATGTTTGAGCATAGAGCTATATTAAACCTTTATTATGCAAAATTGACTCTTGTGAGCTTTAGGCCATGTTGTAATGTTGTAATCTCGAAAAACCTACCAAAACTCAAAATTGTATGTTCCACCTTGTGATGTCATGAAGCAGTAGTTTCAAATTAACACTTACCTTTTACCTTTTATTTTGGTAGAAATTGGCAATTCGAGGGCTGAAATTATCCAAATGATTCTGGTGAAAGTGTGTGGAGATTAAAAACTTCCTCTGTTACAAAGATATCACAAGGTGGAACAGGTTGTTTTCAGTTTGAGAGAAGAACACAGGCTAAATATGCAGGGTTTGTGTATTAAACATGCGTGAATGCAACAAAACACAACTCGGGTATCTTTTGATGAGGAAACAACAGAAAAACACAGATCAGAAAATAGTGTAAAATGGGCCCTTTAAATTATATATCATAACGGAGATCAAATCACTTTGGCTCGTAAAACTAAATCTTTGATAGTGTGTGGCGTGTTTGTGTAGTATTATTGTTTGAACTTGAACGCCAACCCCCGTGTTGTGATACATTTGTCCACATCTTGTCTGGACCATTTCAGTTTTGCCTATGTGTCTTGATCTCTCTCTTTCTTCCTGTTTTACCTTGCCCCGAGCTCCCTCACCTGTCTGAAGGAGCATTCGGAGCTGCAGGCCTCATTAGTAGTTGGAGTAAAGATTCTTTGAAATCTCATTTTTTCGCTCTTCGCTCGATGTCTGCCTCCTGCTTCGGGCTAATCACTGGAGATGAGCTGCACTCCTGACGTTTCATCAGCACTCATAATCGCAGCCTGCTCCATCTGTTGAGAAAAATAACTCCTTTTTTTTAAACTCGTAAACATAACTTCTGCAGTTTACTTCTCTGCCAGCACATGTCATGTACGCTTAAAAAGTATGTAAAACAGTTTCAGTGTGTGTGTGCAGTTGAATGTATTTCTGTCTGTAGAATATATAAAGGTTTATGGTTTAAGACATCTGCTTTGTCTTGTGTTTTGCAGGGAGTATAAAAGGTGCGACGATAGTAGATGCCTTGGATACGCTCTACATCATGGAGATGTTTGAGGATTTTGATGTCGCCACTGACTGGGTGGAGAAGAACCTTGACTTCAATGTGGTAAGAACTTTCACTTTAAAATAAGACTAGAAATGCATTCAGGCCTTAAAAAGTATAGGGCACCGTTATGGTCAAAGATCTGTTAGTTGCATAGTTTCACAGATGTACAACATCTATTTAAGGACCTGTTTTTATCCATGTAGTGCACATGAGTCAAAACGAGACTCCGTGTACTATCTGCATCAAATCCCTCGAATGTTATTATCTGAGTACCAGGAAATGCACTCTTAGGATGCCTTTTAAAGCTTTACCATAATGGAAAAACTGGTCTCTGAAATTTGTACAAAGCGGTTATAACTCCTTGCTGTGAACAATTGGAATCTTAAGAATTAGTGCATTAAAGTTCTTATCTGTCTTTGGATTTCCTTGGATTCCTTTGGACTTGTAAGGAGCTCTTCATGATAGATGAGACTGTTATTTGCCATGTACAGTACTTCATGGGGGGAATATCAGTCATATGTGAAGAGAAATTAGTGCTGCGATGCAAGCAACAAAAAAAACCCTTTAATTTGTGAAATCCAAGTGACAATTAAAACATTTATACTCCCACTCATTTTACTAATTTTTGGAACTTGTTGTAATGTAATCTTTTGCTTTAACGTTGTTCATACTAATGGTTATTTTGGAGATACTGAGAACATATCTTTTAAAAGTTGGTTAAACTAATCTACTTTTTAGTGTTTTGTTTACTGTCAGCATCCATAATTGAAGTTTTCAGGCAAAGGTAAGTGTACAGTAAAGTGTTTAAATCCAAAGTACACTCCAGCTCCTTTGTGTCCACAGCTGAATATGTAATTATAACTCAGGCCCACAGATGAGATGCATTGTAACTGTCACTTTGGTTTTAAAAAGCTTTCACTTCACCTCTCCCAAAACAACAGAGGCACGGCTCATTACAACTCTAAGGATTTCCTCAAAGCTCTCTGCCAAGGACACACTGCACACTGCACTCTCAGGGCCTGTAAAAGTCGGATTATGAGCTTGTCAAGTGGAGGGAATGAGTATTTACAGCAGCCACAATGCCACTTTTGTAGATAAAACTTCAGGGTTTGGACCAAAACTTTTGAGTGCTGTTTTTAGTCTGAGGAACTGTACCTGCAAAGGCACAGGTACATGGAAATGTTTTTTCCTCAAAATTGGAGTCACTGTTTGTGCACTTGGGTAAATATTATACTTATTTTCACTGTTGATCTGAAATAAAATAGCTGCTCCTCGTATATGAGTTCACATATGTCATTGTAATGACCACCTATAAATAAGTGTTGGAGTCATTTTGATAGTCTTAACACAGGTATTTAAACAACTGTGTTATCAAAGCTAGAAACATGAGAATTTTTACTTTGCTGAGAATGAATATGCCCGTCTGAAAAAGATGCAGAAAAATAAATAAAAACCCAAATTGTGTTTACTCATTTTGTGCATGGCTTCAGGCAAATTATCACATCTAGCCTTTTAGCAACTGCTGTGAAAATTAAGAATAACTCTTAGTTTCAGCACGATTTTAGGAACTTTAATTTCTTCAATTGCTGCCATTTGACATATATCTTAGTACCTTGTTTCCTTGTCTTTTTTTTTTATTTTTTTGGAGACATACAATTTGTTGTCTTCACCCATACCCTTGCTTAAATGTTAATGAGAATCCTGCAAGATTACTTCGGCCTTGTTGTTGCTTGAGTTTTCCTTTAGTTCATCTGCTGGTGATTTGTTCTGACAAATAGTGCCTCAGAGAAGACACAATCCACCGCCACATGATATTTACACAGTTTTTTGTTCTAAAATGACATTTCAAAGCTGCAGCTCCACTTTAAGGACACAGCTGTAGATCCAGACAGCTCTTTATAAAACGTATAAAAGCATGTGATTTTTTTTTTTTCCTTGTTGCGCTCGGAGATACAAACACTCCTGGATACTGTCACAGCTGCCAGACTTTCTCCACTATCTCCTGCAGTGGCGATTTTAGCTGCTCTTTGACTCCTCTCGACGCAAGTTTGAAATGAGAACTTTTTGTGAATTCTGGACATTTTTGGATTCTTGCTTTTCTTTGTCAGTGCCCCTTCAAGTTATTCTACTATGTAACTTTTCTTTTTTCGATTTTGAAATTAAGTTCAAATGAAAATAAAACTAGACAAATACAAAACAAAAATCAAACAAAAAAACAAATTTTGAAGCACGATATATTGCTATAGGGATATACTGCAATAAACAATAATATTGGAACTATTTTATTCCACTGATACAATAACAATAATGCAAGATAATCCTAGTAAATCATTTGAAATAATTAATCAGAAATAGCAGAATGTACCAACTTTCTACAGCTCAAATCTTATTGTATTACAACAAAAATACCCCAGATGGACAAACCTTTACAAAGAAAATGTACACATAAGGATTGAGCTCCAACATATATTGTTCCAGCTTTCATATATTGAGTCGATATAGTAATGGTCGTGACAGGCCTTTGTCACAGTAAGAAATGCTTGTTTATGTAATTGAATAAATCTGAGATAATGCAGTGCAAGTTGTTTTTGTTTTTCTAAGCAGGCCTAAGAAAACCCACATTGTGCATCAAAATGGGAGCTGAAAATTGAGAAAATCCGCTATTCACAGAACACCTTTCATTACGGTTTTAAAATAACAGCCTTCTTTCTTTTTCATCACATAAAAATGGCTTAGTGGAAAGCGCAGGTTGCCAAAGCTGTACATTGAAAAGTGATCTTCCGTCAAGCCGATGGAAAACAATGGCTCCCCTGCTGAGACGGAGCAGCTTGAGTGACAGGACAACTGCTGGCAGACGCATACGAATAAGGCGAGATTATGCACAGAAAGCGGCTGGAAACCTATGCATGAAATAAGAGGTTGAAAGGGGTACAGTAAAAGGGTCTGAAGCGATTCTTGGCTGTATTAGTGGTTACGCGGGAATCAGCTAGCATGCTTTTTGGAGTGGGGCCTTGTCTTAGATCTGTAAACATGGTCATATTTGTATTCAGAAGAGAAACTCTGTGTCTTTCTAATGAGGAGCTTGAAGCATAATTAGGTTGGTTCTACAATACAGGCCGGATTCAAAGACAAGAAAGCTGTCCATGTACTAGTGAGTCTTTCTGGCTTATCAACAGTAAGGGTGAGTAAGACGATGTTGAATTTGAGTGTAGTTTATGATTGATGTTATTGGAGCAAAATGGTTTCAGAGAAGATCAAAGATGGTGATGTTGTGGTCATATAGAAGTAGTCATTAGCAGGATTCTCAGTCGAAGTGCATCATTCAAACAAGCACTGATTTGATTAGGAAGGAAGAAACGATCGTATGGGCTCATTAAAGTGATCTGCAAAACTAGATGCAAAGTGAGATGTTTTGCCCAGTTTATTTCTGAGTGGTGGACAGAGAGTCGGGCTTAGAGGTCAGCGAGTTTAAGTTGATTTGTGTGAAAAACTTCTCTGAGCTGTATTTGAGTGCTGATCTATTCAAATGTACACAAGGACAGGCGGTGCTGAGGTCAAAGTGACAAAATGCAAAAAAACCAAACACATTTGTGTTTAGGACTGGACTGGCCACTGTGGTTATGAGTCACAGCTCTTGAGTCGTCATGGGGCTCGGACTGAAATAAGTCTCAGTGCAGCCCAAACATCGGATAATTTTGTCTTCTTAGACTCAAATGTTCCTTGACGTATCAACGCTCAAAATATCAAAGCTCCTGCAAACCTAATATATCTGTGCTGACATAAAGTGTTTCATCCATATGGAGATCTGACCATAAGATGATCATTACCTGATATGGTTGGTCACCCAATACTGTATAAAAATGTTTTCTTCTGAGTAGATCACCAGGGAGCAGACTTTTGTCCTTGCCTCTCTTTGCCAAACGTCAGTTATTTTTATGACAGGAAGTGTTGACTTTTCCTTTCTGGCTCTGACACAGCTGAAGATCATAAGTTTTCCTTGCGAGCGCTTCATTTCTGACAGGCCATCTCTCTGGAGGCTTATAAAACCTGTTCTCTTGCTCCTCGCCTTTAAATAGATTTAAAGGTGTTGCTCCGTTCGGCTGGAAATAAATGGCAGTGACCTGCAGTGTAATGTGCAGTGGGATTTTTGTATGGCTTACAGCTACAGTGGACTCACTTTTTCTCAAGTTTTGTCTTTGTTTGAAGTAGTTTGTCTTCCCTGAAGCTTTTGAGGATACTTAAAGTGTTCCTCATCATCTCTTGTGTTTGGTTGTATTCCCTAGGCTGACAAATCTACAAAGTCAAAAACAACTAACTCTGTAATGAAGCAAAAGTAGATAGCATCAGTCTTGGTTGTTTGTGTTTGGAGTTGCCCACTGGCTATCGATGCGGTTGTAGGAAAGAGAGCAGCATTAAACTTGATCTGAGTCTGTGTCACTGGCTTTTATCGATACTACCACTGTAAAACATGAGCCAGAGCAATGCACTCATCTCTCTTTTTAACTGGCTAAACATAGCAAATTCAGTGGTAGAGAAAACCTCCCCTGGACTTGTTATACAATTTAGCCTATTCAGAAAATAATGTGTATTGAAATAACAATTCAGGGCCATGCTGCTCCCATTGACCCACAAAACCTTTGTATCATCCAATAGCCTAGAGTACATCCAAAATAAAATTACAGTTATTGTTACAGACCTTGTACTGTTTTTCCTGTCATACTTGGCAGTAACAAAATCCATTCTGTGACCTTGGCTGTCTGAGAACGTATTGAATATCCAACAGTTACATTTAGTTTTGAGTTCAGTTTGAGTTCAATTGAGAATTTATAACAAAACTAAAAAATTTTATTACTACCATCTGACAAACTAAAAACTTTGCAGTACAGTGGCATTATTTCTTATCCACAAAAGTCCAGCGTCACAGAGCATTGACTTGTTCCAGACCTATTTGGGCCCATGGAGGAAACAGCAGTGCTTAGTCAGATCCTGTTCCACAGTGTAAGGCTGAAAGTTGCAGCATCAGGAGACCGGAGTGCCCTGGACCCATCGTTTGTCAGGCCCAAACTGATAACACCAGTCTCTCCTGCCGACTCAGAGGAACACTGGCTGACACCACTACAACTCTACAACACAACAAGTCTATTCTAGCGGTTTGAACGGGGCCTTTTGAGACCTCAACACGAGATCTTTTAGTCCTGAGGTGTAAATTTTATCCTGTCTTTCAACCTGTCTCGCTATTGACCTAATAACATCTGTCGTAGCAAAAATAGAGGTGCATTGTGTAGCTTTTCTGGTCACAAGCTTGTCACTTCCTTCCTCAAAAGAATCATGTGATGTTATAGTGACGTGTCTCAATGGCTGATTTATACAAGATATGGAGCCTTTTCATACCAACAACAGACAACGAGTACAGTCTGTGGTCTTGACCTCTTCAGGGCTGTATCCGAAGCTGATCACCCCAGTTAATGTCCTGTGGGAAGTCATTGTCTTGCCTACAAAACCCAACATAAAACTATAGAAGCGTTGAATATCTTAAATAGCCATATTAAAGGCATTTGTCTTGGCTTCAGTGAGTCAAATTGGGCAGTTAGCAAACGCACTCTTGGGGAAATGACTCACTTTTTACATCATTGCTTACAACATTTTCAACAGATCTGTCTGAGCTAAGCCATTGTCTTTTTGCGTTTCATATACTGTCAAAGAGAATGCATATAATTAAATTAGAATGGATGGACTACATTGTCTGACTGTTCCAATAGCCAGCGGAACACATTTAAATAACAGGACACGTTTTGTCTTAATAGTTTTCCTCTCTCTATTGTCCTATCGCTTGTCGACAGCAGTGAATTATGAGAGCTGTCACTCCAGCACAAAAAAATCACCAATTGTCCATAAAGGGCCCCATTGTTATGCAGCTAAGACAAATGGCTTTACAAACTTCTATTTCTTCCCTTCTCCCCAATCTGTCTTCAAACAAATGTCAAAGAAAAGAGACTATATCTATTTTTTATTGTTGTCAATGAAGGCCAAAGTTTGTGTAATGGTGGTTTATTTTTTTAAGTTTAAAGCCATAATGTTATGACAAGGAGTGTTCCCCTGTGTAGACGTATTTCAGGCAAAGATACTTGGACTGTCAAAATATGCCATGCACTTTCACCGTCTGATCTTACTCGTCTTTGTGTACTGGTGTCATCCGTATTCAATTTTGTTTATGGACTTATACTAATACTTTAAACGGCCCCTGGTCCTATAAGAACACATGCAGATGCAACCACACAAGTGACAAGTTTCAAAACATGTCTGCAAGTGATTTTATGTTACACAAGACTCCAAAACAGCACATTAACACTGAATTAATCTGTTCTTGAATATTACAATATTACATCTTGAAGAAATTTAGAACCAAACTTAATAGAAGCCAATCGGAATTAAAACAACAGTTAATTAGTTTTATTCTGTTCAGTCGTGATAATAAACTACTTTGCATAAGAATTTACATGCAACTATACGCGGGATAAAGTTCAGAAAACAATGGCAATGTGTTTTGTTTTCACTGTTTATATTACTAATTCGCACAAAGGAGCCTCAAAGATAAAGCGAAAATGTCACTAAACGCTGAAGTCACACTAATGAGGGACCCATGCAGACTACATGTAAATACGATCAGATGTTCTCTTGACCGATTTCACTGAGCCATTTTCATTATAATGCCACCATCTGTGAATGTATCTGCTCTGTCTTTAACTCCTTGTACATTTCTTCTCATCTGTCGCCTATTATTTTTCTGTGTGCTGCAGAATGCGGAGGTGTCTGTGTTTGAGGTGAACATCCGTTTTGTGGGAGGCCTGCTCTCCGCCTACTACCTGTCTGGGAAAGAGGTAAGAAGTCTTTTAGTTTTGTGTCTTCACATCTGCACATCAGGAAGTGAGTGGCAATGAAGCATGCTGTGCAGATGATAGAAAGTTGAGATTGAGGAAATGCTGTAGCTGTTAAAAATAGCTGCGTAGAGATGTAAAAATATTGCTTTTTTGATCAGAATCGAAAAAGTTTTAATGCTGTTGTCAGTGAATAAAATTAACAAACTAGGAATGTGTTTTTACAATATTGTGCCGCATAAGCCAATGAATAATAATAGGAAAAAAATATTAACTATGATGAAATAAAAGGCATGTAGAAAATAAGGTGTTACAATAAACACAGGCGATTGGCTGGGTGTAAATCAGGTGTAAAACTAGCAGTGCAGAAGTTTTGAACAGCCTACAGCCTCCAACCTGATGGGAATGGCTCTAACAGAATGTGTCTGGGTGTGTTCACACATTTTTTAAAAAGCAGAAGTGAAAACGCTCAACTTTTATTTTCTAAGTTCATTAAGATTATCAGGAACTTAAAAGATTTTTATACAAACCCCAAAATGTTAATAATTCTTTGATAGATCAATTTTTTTTTCTAATTATTCCTTCTTTTGGTGAGATAAAAAACGCACTATTTATGCACCACAAAGTTGTTTTTCTGACAATCATATTTTTACATCAATAAAGTGAAGTGAAGAAAAACAGAAAACAGAAGGTTGGAAAAAAAAAACGCACTATTTATGCACCACAAAGTTGTTTTTCTGACTGTTCAAACATTGATATTGTCAGTTTTGGCCTTTGTTAACATTAGTGGCTATAATCATGTTAAATATGCTTTAGAGAAACAGGTTTAAACTTTAGCTCTTGAAAATGAATAACACTCAAAATAGTAAAGTAAATAAACTATGTAGTACCCAGTTCAATGCCGTTTGTGATCATTATGAACCACCCTGCTGCTGAAAAAGAAGGACTTTTGCTTTTAGGCCTGTCAGTCTGGTTTGGAGAGATTTGAGTCCACCAAAGCACCTTCAAACACCGATAATGTGAAAAGATTAGCCCTGAGCAGGAGATAGTGTTGTTTTGTTTTCCTCACACGTTTAATCTCACATCTTTGACAACACCGCTGAACTCGGGGTGGCCTTGGAACAGCCATTTTTCACTTTTGCACTTTGCAGAGTTTTAGGTGTAGAAGGTGGATCTGCTCAGCCTTAGGGGGCACAGTTTGTCATGGGGCGTGCGAGTGCTGACAAATGGATCCCTCTGATGAGATTTATACAGAAAAATGAGAGGAAAGCACTGTCTATAGCCAACTGTGTTCAATGTGCTTGGTGACAAGAGACTGTGAAAATGACATCAGCGGGATATTACCTCTGATCTGCTCCTGCTAATACAGCCTTTCACGTAAACCATTTTTTTTCTATTTTACATTTCAGGCCTTGCCAAAACACCTGCATAAAAAATCCTTTGTTAAATTGTAGTTCGATAGACAATGAGCGCTTATGACGCTGCTGAAACATTGTCTGACAGGCACAATAAGGCCTGAAGTGAGAGCAGCGGGGGGCTAACAAGTGCTGCCAGGCTAAGTGCTTTAGCGTGCCCCTGAATGGATGTACACAGGCAGATGTCGTAAGGAGAATACTGCAGAGGACAAAGTTATGAGAAATATGAGACATGTAAATGATACTGGGAGACCGTATGTAGGCTTTAGACCTTCCCTAGGTTTCAGAGTGATGAAAATCTAGCCCTGTTGCCATAGCAGTTAACACTTCAACATAATATCTGTTCTGAGTGGTTGAAAGTGCTCAAAATGCTGCTATATAAACTGAATGAATATACAATGTCTTTCACTTGTAAAGAATGAATCACTTGAGACATATTTTATTGAAAAATGTGGACTGTGAATGAGTTTATATGACCATATCTGTCAAAAAGAGACATCGAGCTTATTAAAACAATCACTTCTCAGGTGGGGTTTTCGTGCAGAACAAATACCTCGAACCTGATCTGTCACTCAGTTTGATGGTATCACGAGGAGGTAGAAGTGTTAAATGCCCTATTGTGGAACTTGGCAGATGGTAGACCTTTCACCAGAAAAGTTATAGGCCACTTTGAAGATTTTTTTTAGAATATTTCATCAAACTTGGGTGACTACTACTTCTGAGCAATAAAATCAGCTGCTAATACTACGTACAACACTGTTTATTGCCCCTTCCCCATCAGTGAATTGACATAATCACGCTGCGATAATATTTTTCTCTTTGGGTTCTTCTCGGCTGTGGCTTCTTCTTTGGCTTCTTCAAACATTTGGACTGATTACGTTGGGTTTATCGTTGTTTTGTGCAGATGCAGACGTATTGTGTTTGACTAATGAAATGTGTCTTAATGGTAATGTTGATTATAATTTATAGGATAATACTGATGAAACTTGTACATTTTAGAGGATATTTATAATAATTAACTGAAGAAAATTTTGTATTTATGGGAATTTGTCTGAAAGGTTCACTGCATAACCTTTCTTGCTAGTTTCCATGCAGATGTACTTAACGGTTCAGCCTGAAATGTTTCACAGTATGGCATTAAACTCATCTATCTCCATGGGAACAAGCAGGTCGAGGTACAGATCAGTTTGATGAAGAGGCGGTCCGGTTCACACAAGAATGCATTTATTTTACCGCTTTTGAATTGAATTTGAACGTAATTTACTGCATTTATGAACAATAAAATCAGCTCTAATGAAACAAATGTTGACTAAACTTTTTAATGCCCTACTGTGGAACATGCCAAGGAAAGTAATAACATCTCTCTAAAGACCAAAAAGTGGCATATTTCACATCTAAAAAGTGACACAATGCAATTTAATGAATGTTGGCTGTTTTTAAATGTTTAACGATTAACGATTAACGATTTGGATTGCTGGTATTTTAAGGAAATTATTGATGAAATGTTGTGAGCGTTGCTTTGTGTAAATAAGCTTTTTAATGTCTTCTGTATCTGCCCAAGGACTGCAGATGGAAAGTATCTTGTAGCTAAATCTGGCACAGAACATCTTTTCTCTGTGATTAATGTTTTCTGTGTCTTAAATAAATAGCTAAATAAACAAAATCAATCATCACAACCTTTTTCTGAAAACTTTTAGCTCTCAAAATGCTACAAAAACTGCATTATACATCTGACATGCATGAGACCAGCGCGCAGTGTTCATTATCAGCTCAGATCTCCAGCCCACATGTGTTCCTGTGACACGTCTCTGTCTGATGATCTGAAGCAATAATCCTCTCCACATGAAGGACAGGTCGTGGTTTTCTCATCATTTCTTAACAGTCACTTGAACTCCATTTCTCTTTTTAATGAGAGTCAATCAGTCGCAGGCTTTCATCATGGCCCGCAGACGTCAGCGCGGGTCAGGGTGCAGAGCAAGATGGATGGCCCTGAGGAATGGCAAATGGGTGGCCTTGGGTGACTGAAGACTGCGGAGAAGGAGGGAGATGGCTGTGTAACGCTGCTACTGCTGATCAGAGTTGAACTTCGTCTGAAAAGTGACTGGCAACTTTCTCGTTAAGTGTTTCTAGCTGTTGCTCAGGGT
This sequence comes from Scartelaos histophorus, assembly GCA_000787155.1. Lineage (NCBI taxonomy): Eukaryota > Metazoa > Chordata > Actinopteri > Gobiiformes > Gobiidae > Scartelaos > Scartelaos histophorus. The sequence goes on along the minus strand of KN499407.1, from coordinate 53,577 downwards.
TGAATAGGTGCACAGATGGGCGACAATCACAAAAGGTCATGTTTTTTAAATTATGGTGATGACATTAATCAAATATCAATGCAGAGGAATGAATGGACTGCTGAATATAACTTTCACAGTGCATCTTTAATTGATTCATATTACAGCCAATTAATATTATCATGATACTAGAATTTCAAACAATTTTGATACTAAGAAATACACTTGATATTCAATACTGATTCCATTACCACAATGATTATAAAAATGCTTCTCTTTTAGACTAATAGAATGTGATTTTCAACATTAAATCATGTAATCCTTCAGTCGTCCATGTAGGTTCCATAGTGGTCTATGAACAAATATTAGTCTGTCACTTTATACTTGTATTTGTCCTGTGAGTGTGACTTATTAGTATAAATACCTGCTCAGATGAGGTACATGTACTAGTATAGTCTATTCTTGGTATTTTACTGTGTAGATATACCTAATGGCTTTCTTTCTCAGTTGGGATGTCACACAAATGCCCCAAAATGCAGCTGAATTTTTCATTTTTGGGCAGGAATTTTTGTTGTGTAAATACCTTCTGTCTGCTAGCTGCAGTTAGCAGATTCTCTGAAAGTAAAATGAGATTACAGGGAGATGGTAACAAACTTACAAACTGTATTTTGAACTTTTCAACATTTGCCTCTAGATAGACTTGGTTTTATTAAATCTAAAAACATAATTAAAGTGAATAAGTAAGCTGTAATTGTAACATACTCTTTCACTGTGGCTTTTTACTATTAGTATATTTAGTTTTAGTTTTTTGTGATTTGCAAGTACCTCTGCTGAAGGCTGTTGTGGTCACCGCAATATTTCAATTTACAGCGGTGTGATCAGTCACACTGCACAAAGGTTCAGGTCATTGCAGAAACCACATTTTGCATTTTAATGAGACTCCATGCACACACAATTTTACTTTTCTACTATAAACCAATTCATGTTTATGTGGCTCTGAGCAAATGGATCCTGGGGCCTGACCCAGAAGATCCTGACGCTGTGTGTTCATGCTCTGGGCATCTCCATCCAGGTGATGAACTTTGTCTTATTTATTTTATCTCTGTCTCTTTCACGCTGGAGCATTGTTTGTGTAGTTTCAGAGCATAGCTATAAAACGTCACATATCTACTCCATGCGCACAGACACCATGTGTTTTTTTCTTGTCTGGCTGTTTTAATTTGGCGATGATTTAGTAAAGATTAAAGTTGTTCTCTTTGTGCAGGTAACACATGCAAATAGAAAAGTTAACAGTTAACCCGCTTAGTCTCTGTGCTACCGCACACACTACACTTCACGGTGAAGTTACCGCAAGGGAACTTCTTGAACTGCGACGGCCCTACCTCTGCTGAAGATCAACCTCAAAACAGAAACTTTACCCTCCAGTTGCTGGTAATAAAATAGACTAATTAAACTGTTATGTAACTTGTATTTGGAGTTTAGAGCCAACCTCCTGAGAAACTCTGAAATTTAAATCAACCAACAAGACTGTCCCAGCTTTAGCCTATTCATCTGAGCCATCTGCATTTATTACAAAGAAAATGGGTCCAATAGAGACCAGAAAATATCAACAAGAACACAGAGTTTAAGCATCATTTTATATCTTGGCGTGAAACTTTCTTCCGTACTCCATTTTCAAAGAGACCTGGTATTTTGATGAAAATTTGATCAGTAAAAGTAGGAGTGCTGCAGACAGCTCGTGTCCCACTGGCAGGCTTTTAACATCCTCATCTGAAAAACTTCTTCAGAGAGGCAGAGAGTAGACAAGGTAACGACAGATATACAGCTGAAGAAGACCAATGAACTGACATTTTATACTGATCGTAAGATTTTAGCATGTGTATGATATCAGTAGGAGGGCATCTCAAATTTGATGGCCCAAAGAATAACTCTTTTTGTGAGGAAACATTTTCTATAGAAGCTCTATAACTCACACAATCATTTTATGATAATAAAATTAATCATTAAAAATAAATAAAAATGGTTGCACATACACCACCAGTCAAAAGTTTGGACACACCATTCATTGTTATTCTCTATGTCTACTAGTTTGAATATTTCATATACATATATATATATATATATAGTAGTAAACATAAGAAAAAAACATTCAATGAGAAGGTCAGTCCAAACTTTTGCCTTGTATATTTCTGTTTTTTCTTTTATGTTGATGACTGACACGAGATCTCACAGTGTGGCAGAGATGGTCAGATCCAGGCTCCAGTTCTTTGTGCTAATTGATTGGCCTCCATGAAGCGCTCCAAAGTGTGAGCACGTATCTGCTGCTCTCTGCTCTGCAATCAGCTGTGTATTCATCGTCTTTCTGATGTAGCTTTCATGATCAGATCGCACAATTACCCTTCACTAAGACTGTTTGAAATGGACTGAGTGAAGGACTGCGCGCCACAATGGAGACTCATTATCTCAGGGCTTTTGAACAAAATAAGGGCTTTCATCACAAGGATATGAGGTTATACTCCAAAACTCATAGATGTAGTTTGTAGCTGTATGCTCATGTTGTGAACAAAATGAGCAGAAATTATTAGGTAGCGCAATGACGAAACAACAACAGTATTTTATTAATAACAAATCTGTTTATGGATTTGATTGACAACCCCCAAAGTGTGTTCATTCAGTTCTGCAGCTAAGGTTTCACTCAGGGTCACAAAATCATCTCTTATCAAGCACGGAGACCAAAATACCAAATAGAAAAGTCAGCGTTTGATTCCCAGATTGCCCAGGATTGTTAGTGTCATCCAGATAGCTGCTCTTAATCCACACTCAGGATACAGAGTCCTTGAGCAAAGCCAAGGTGATTGAAAATAAAAATATGTATTATGTAGATTTTTTTTAGGCATACAGTCCACAATCCTTTTTTCCATTAAATTTACAGATACTAATGCTTTGCCGCTGATGACATCAACATTCCCTGGGAGTGTGATACTATTAGAAGGCACTGCTCTGTGTGAAGGTTTTACTCAAGTTACAGAATTACAGGCTAACAGCAGTTTTTCACTTAGACATTATCACCATTTAGTTAAAAGTCAAACACCTAAACTAGGCATGAACACTTGTATTGATCATAGGCTCCAGAAAACCCTGGGGCAGGTAAGTGAGCCATTTACCCATTTATTCCATATTCTAATTAGTTACTTCCTAAAGCACATGCTTAAGCCTCTCTGTTTAAGCCTCTACCCTCCGACTTCTGACACCCACACGGATTACTCTTGTACTTGTACAAGATTAACAATACAAGGTACACATTGTTCTGTGTTCTGAGTATGATTATTTAAAAATCCAACAATCTTCAGTTGTTCCCAATGTTTTATTAATTGTTGCAGAACCCAGTTTTATTTGATGTTATCACTGACAAGGTACTAACATTTCATTTCATTTGATTTTTCAATACTAAGCAATAGACTTGATACCCTTGACTGTGGAAAAATATAAAACAGTATTTATTTTCAGCAGTAAATAATAGTACTATTATATTATCATGTTGTTTCATATCTGTGTAATCTGTCAGTCATCCAGATAGTGGTCCGGGGGGGGTCTTTGTTCTCTTATACTTGTTCTGATACAGCTCAGGGTCATTCTAAACCTATTCAGGAAAGGTTTGTTTCTGTCTTGTGAATATGACTTTTTTTAGTATGAGTACCTGCTCAAATTAGTATCTAGTTTCAGTACTAGTTTTATATCGAATAATATATTGGCAATACTTCTGATAACCCTCACATAAATCATAAAATAAAACCTCAAGTTTATTGAGCTAACAAGAGCATTTGCCAAGCTTGTAGTTCTATCCACAGGTCATTGCCAACCACTGACTAAGCACACAGGAGTTAATACAGTACACCACCGGCCTCTCTCTCCAGTCCTCGCTCTCCTATCCTTAAGAAATCCCATTCACTCGCTGAGAAAATTGGCTTTGCCCGAGGCGTGCACGGAGAAAAACAACCTCGCGCCCTCCTCCCTTTGGCGTTCTCCGGTCCTCCCTGCTGAGCTCCAGTGAAGGCGTCTTACACATCTACACATTCACTCGCGGTCAGCCCTCTGTAGCTTATTTACCAACCGGAGAGAATGAGTTTCGTGGATATCTATCTTTATCTGTTCCCCGACTGGTGTAATCTATGCTCTGAAATGGAAATGGGAGGAGTTTGAGGGCAGAAGAAACTATGGGGCCAGGTTATTAAAAAACATCACTGCATTTCATTTGACTTGCTTTTGGAATTTATCCTGTTTATTTCCCCATTTTTAGTTTGAAAGGCTAAGGAAAACAAAAACAGATTGGCTTTACCCCACATGTCTTCAAGTTTTAAGTCACCTTCTTTAAACTTCTCCAGGGAGTATTTGTGATCATTTATCTTCCCCACCGTGTTCAATATTTAGAGACAGAAGGATGGCGTAATGGGACATTTGTTTGTCTAAAGGCAAGAACAAACCACATCAGCATAGCATTTAGCATTTTTATTTAAATTTACCTCATTACTTTTTACCTGCATATGTATTTTCCCACAATTCACGCATTACTTTCAATACAGGTCTACCTAGTATTTGTTAGTTGACAATAAATACGAGCTATAACTTGTGTCTTGCACGCCTATGTTTGTTAATGGTGCTAAATTCTTTAACTATTACACATACAGAAGACCAATTGTATTTATCCTTTGGTGTTTTAAGTTGTATCCTAAAGGTGTACTATAGCCTTTACAAAGAGTACACCTGGGTGATGTAATAAGTTAAATGCCATGAAACTTTATAGGCAAAGTAAGTGGCGGACCTTTCTTCACAAATGTTCATTTTTTAAGCTTCTTATCGGCATTGTTGTGATCATTTACCTTCTCGACTGTGCTCAGTATTTAGAGGAAGAGGGATGGCAAAATAAAAGATTTATTACACTATAATCAAATACAAAAAGCACACTAGCGTATCATATAGCACCTTCTTACCTTTTTTAGATTTTCTTTTTTTTTCTGTGTTTTCCCACAGTTCTCGCATCTTCAATACAGATTTGTCCTCCCAGTTGACAATAAATGAAAGCTGTAATTCTTATCATACCTGTGCACACTTGTTTATATCGGTTAACTCTACACCCTTTACACCCTTGACGATCAGGCGTGGCTCGTCCGGTACGGTGACATGTTCAGTCATGAAGTGTATGGAAGCTTAACGGTAATGTTAGTTTAACTCTGATGGTGTGGGAACATATTTTGGTGTGGCACAGAGTAAAACTTTTAATTAACAAATTCCCCAATTGAAGTAAGGATATGTCAGTTATGCAATAGCCGAGCAGTAATACTCAGACAGACCGTTTGTTAGACAGGTTATAAAGCAGCATAATCAAAGAAGTATCTGCCAGATACCCTTTTGATGCCTGGTTATGGTGAGAACAGAAAAAAAAAGATGCGATCAAAGATGCTAATTCCAGCCATTGGGGGTCAGTAATGATTTATTTTCGTGGAAGTCATTTAAGGTAATTGCATTTGACTTGAAGAAACCTGAACATGGACTAAAAGATCTATGTACTTTCCCAATTCACGGTTATTATTAACAGCATTATTATTAACAGCATTCTTAGCATATTAATTATAAAATATTACATTTGTTTGTCATTGTTGTGTTCTGTTAACCTTTGTGATTATATCCCGTAGTATTTCTTCATATTTAAGGCAGTACATTTTATGAAAGTTGCATTGTCTTTTCCCGTCCTGTAAACCCGAAGTTGTGTAGAGTTTGGCGGACTTATCTTCGGAGCTGAAGGATGCGAGTACTTTATTATCTCTGAGCAAGTGAGCTGTGACTTATTCTGTTTATCTGTACACTTAGGGAGTTGGGTTTCCTTTTGAGCCTGAGTGACCAATCCTATTTCAGATTAAACTGCTGTTCAGTGACTCAGAAGATGGAGAAAACACACACTCAAACATGTTTCTCCATCTATAAGAGAACGTCACTGCTTTCCCCAAGCCCCTTTCGAACCTTAACCATCACAAGTGAAAATATGACCCTGTGTTAACCCCATTAAAAGTTATGAGGTGTCTGTTTGGTGCTAACTTCAAATTAAATTAGCTTGTTCTGCATACTTCACTGTGCAATAGCCAACTGTGTACGCTGAGATTTAAAGGTCACAAAGATATAAAATAATTGTTTGGATCACTGCTCACGTCAAGAAGGGAAATAAGACAAGGCTATAAAAGTGAATAAGGGCTGTTTGCTAAAGACGTCTGTCCTTTGCTACGACATCTGTAAAGGGGAAAATAAATGCCACCATTTGTGAACCAAACAAATAAAGTCTTTTAATTCAGTAATGCTTTTGTTTATTACATCTTGTGAAAAGCTTGAGTTCTTTCGGGTGTTTAAAGGGCCCTTGTTGCGCTATTTTCTGATCTATCTTACAGTTTGTTTCCTCATCACAAACATACCTGGAGTTATGTTTTGTTTCATGTGTGTTCATCTGTGTTCTTCTTTTAAACAAAAAACACTGTGCACCACCTTGTGATGTCATGTGGTAATACGGGAAGTGCTCCACTGTATTTTTAAACTCCACACACCTTCACTAGAGTCATTTGTCAGTCAGTAACTTGGAAACTATTGCATCATGACATCACAAGGTGGAACAGAGGATTTTATTTCATTATTATTATTTATTTTATTATTTTATTTGGTCTTCAGTCGTGTTCCCTGTTGGTGTGTGTAATTAACCGAATTTTTTCAAGGTAACAGGTGGTTCCAAATATTCAAAATGACCTTGTTTGGTAGATAAATAAAAATTAATAAGAAGAGCAAATCAAAAATAAAACCTGTCTGCAGTATAATGTCTCAAAAACAATGACTTTGTGGTTAATTTTACAGTCCACTCACGTTTACAGGCACAAGCACCTGTAAGATTGTCTCATATATAATTCAAATAAATATATCACCCTCCTCTACATTATGCTTCAATACATATTTGAAATATGCATGTTCTCTAAATGTATTGCCTGTGAAACCAGCATGTTATCTAATGTAGCAGGATTATTACTAGAGCAGAAACACTGGTCTCTAATAAGGCATGCTGTCTTATGTATCCCATTCATTCTTGCACACTGTGTTAACACATGTAGAACCCTTCACTGACTCCCTATGGGCTGCTAAAAGCACTCTTTCTACAGATGTTGGTCCTTTTGACAAGTAGAAAATTGGTTTGGTCAACAGGATCACGCATACTCTATAACTCTTTGTCCATCCTTTTATCATTCCAACTAGTTCGATGCCTTTGACTTCCACACACTGCATACAGCTAATGTGCAGAAATGGAGCTCTTCTTGGCGCCTTGCTTTGACAGACTGTGTAATTGCTCCATCTCATGGTCCCTCTTTGTCCTCCATCTTTGTACGCCGCTTACACTCAGGCTGTGGTGGGTTACTATAGCTCTATATATTCATCCCGCTTAACATTTGAACCATTGCCAGCACGAGCAGCAATACAAGGCACGCAACAGAATAAGACCATATTTACTACCAGGCCTCTATTGGAAGCATTCAGCTTTCTTGGCTCTATGTTAGGCTTATCCTTTTGGTTCTTGGTGAGACTTGCATGATACATACTTTACCAAACACAATCATATTTTACAAATTATGAAGACTTGTTTTTGTGC
>KN499407.1:30404-43303 GCA_000787155.1 Scartelaos histophorus | reverse complement strand
GGAAAGACCTTCTTACAAGATGTAACACCTTTTAGCCCAATGTAATTACTATAACTTATGCGCACTCCATCTAGTCCAGTATTTTTGCTTCTTAGTCCTCATTTCTGCCAAGTTTGTGCAAATGGTCTGATTAAAAAGCTATTGACCCAAAGTGGTTGGGTTGGTGTTTTCTACCACAGACTGTGAAATGCCATGGCAGTGTAGCTCAGTATTTTAATTACACATTGAATAAGCGCCTGTAAACGCCAAGACTGGAGATACAGCTGGCCTCTGCACTGCTCAGCCACGTGTAAAGACCATGAGTTTCCTTGGGCAAAGCTTTGGGGGCTGCAGACTTCACTGTTCAGCAGCCCCATCTGAGCCAGCAGCAGTTTGAATATGGTTTTAGTTTTGGCGAAGAACAGCAAGAGGCAGATGGGGTTTTAGGTGAAAGTGAGATATCAGTGCAGTAAATGTCGACAAGCCATGAAACAATTGCTTTGGAAAATGTAAAGTTAAGGGTATGACAAGCATGTTTTCCTTATGGTGCCCTCTCAGTTTGTTTTTGTCAGTTCCAATTCTTATGTTTGTAATAGTTAAATATTCTGGTTTAGTTTGGAGTGTTATGGTTGCAGGATTCACATCACAGTGCATATTTTACACACACTGATGAACACTAACAGTCAAGTCCCAGAATCCCTTATGCATCATCACTTCTTAGAGTTTGCTACTACAGCATATACGTGTTTTTCTTCATACTTCCCTATAACTGGCTAAATTTGCCTGTTACTCAGAGCAGAGGCTGAGATTCTTGTGAGCTGTAGTTAAAAAGTATTGAAATACGATATATTGATTTTACTAAAATGTTCAAGTGGGATCACGGTTTGATTTGAATCAGCGTATCGCCGAGCTCTTTCTAATGCCCAACTCTCCATTCACTTATTCTCCCCAGCTTTTGTTCTTGATATTCTTTTTGGCTTGTACTCCCACTACCTGCTCAGAACAAAGCTCCTTGGGGTCAGCTCTGATATGACAAGGGCCAAGTCTGTATTGTCTTGGGCTTGTCTTTCGTCACTAAGAGTCCATCTTTCCTGAGGGCGACAGTGGCCTGTGCCCTGCGGCTCCATGCTCAATATTAATGCCCAGTTCTGCAGCAGAGCGCTCGCCTCTGCATGGGCCTTACAATCCAATTACATCAGCCCCAGGATCACTTTGTGTGAGAGAGTATATCAGTGAATCGCCATGTCCAAGCCCCTCTCAAGTCTTTGTGACGCTTTTAAGGGCTATTGCAGCAGGTCCTGTCTAGGCCCGGTGTCCAACCTGGCTTTGTGAAAGAGGGAAAAGTGCTTCACAAGTGTTGCACAGTGTGGAAGCTGTCTCGCCGCACACATCTGAGGATACAAGGGTTTTTTTTCCCCACCTTCTTTAGAGACAGGGGTTTGACAGGTAGCTTTGTTGTTCACTTATGCTTCATTAAGTCTTCACTGTTTTTGACTGAATGGTTCACGACCAACTGCTGGCATGATCCATTTAGGAGTTTTTGTGTTTTAGAATTTTCAGTTTTTCACATAGTAGTTTTTTTGTCTAGAACCAAGCACACAATTGCAGATGAATGATTATGATCCTGAACATATTATCTTTATTTTGTCTATAAGAGGTCATTACAACTATCTGCTTCTTCTGAGAGATTATGCTTCACTGTGATTGGTTAAATCCACCTGTCACTCACTCAGAGCATCACCTTTTTACCAATGGAGGAGTCGGATGGGTAAAAGATATATATTAGGTATATATAGGTATGCAATTGACGACGTACATAAATACTTGCATTTAAACCCCCTATATAGCATTTTTTTGTTATTCTTCAAACATTCCAACACAATTTTATTAGAGCTCTTTTATCCTTGCCTGTCTATCACATGCCCATATTTGGACTTCCTTGTATCACTTCCTTGTTCCTCTGACAGTTTAAAGCACATCACCACATCAAAAAGCTTTCATTTGTCCTTTCAAACACGCAAAACATCAAAATGTCATATCCACTAAAGACAATTCCTTCTATATTTATCCAGGCTAAATAAAGCCCAATGTCTGTGGACTCTTTAACAGTTTTTCAAGGCGGCACATTTCTACAGTATTTCTAAAATCTTTTATTTTGTATCCATTCCTTTTATAGGGTTTATAAGGTTAGGGCACTTGTCTGGCACATATTCTCCGAGATCCTCCCATTTTGCTTTCAGCTGGTTGTTGAAAAAGCATGGCACTCTAAATTATTGATTGATTGTCAGAAGAGGATGCTCTATTTTTAACCTTGTCCACTCAAAAGCCAAACAATCTCCTCGAATAGAACACTATTTTTGTACACTTATAAGTATATGTAAAGTAGTAGTAGTAAGTCAGCTGGTCTATCCCATGATTTTATTCTGTACCTACATAGATATGTCTCAAAAAGTAATTTGAATAGACTACTTTATAGTTGATAGTTGAATAATTGATCTTCAACTATCTTCAACTACCTCTTCTTCTTTAAGCATCATTGAGTATCCAAAAAAATGCTCCATCATCCTTTACTACCCCCTGTTTTCGGGGTAACCATCAGTGCTGTTCACCCAAAAATTGCTATGTGAATGGTTGTTTCTTCATCTGTTGTTTTGAACAGTGACCAGCTTCCAAAACGTACTCATTTTGATGCTATACTTCACGGACAATACTAAATAAGAGAAGTAAGAGAAGCTGTTTTCTTTCTACATTTCCTCTGTTTCCAGTATGCAAATCCCCACATTGGTATTCCTCTCCTGATCCTTCTGGCCTGACAATAAAAGGCAGGTTTTCTGTTTTGTCAGCAGATGCATTCTTCCCACAGAAAAGACCTCTGCATCTGAGCTGTACGCCACAATCTAATCAGGAGGGTCCACTTGAGATAGTGCTAAAATGTCATGTGCGGTTTTGATTGTGTCTCCGCAGCTCCTCCACACAATGTGAAGATAATATGCCAGCGTAGAACGACTTTATGCTCCTGCCAGATGCGTAATTTCACTCTTGCATGGTGATTCAAGGCACTTCTTATGCATTATGTTCTCTGAAACACCCATATTAAAGTGTACACAAATGACACAGCAGTAAATTAGATTCTGCTTGTTGCTCACCTTGCACTTTTTGAACCCTGGTCTATCTCCGTGTTCACCGCAACTTTCCTACAGAGACGGCAATTTTATATGTTAATGGACCGTTCATTTCTATAGCAACTCAAACCGGCTGACAGTCAAAAGGATGAAGGATGCCAAGTCAGCAGAGACCACCGAATATTATCAGGGCCCAATGCAGCTGGGATGTGTTGTCAGGCTAGGCTAACGCGAAAAGGAAGCATGAGGCTATAAGTAGCATTTATAGTTTTTTTTTCCTGCTTGTCAAGTTGAAATGTCTGTCAGAATGTGAGGCTTCTGGAGCGGCAGCGAGCAGAGGAGCAGAGGAAGACATGACGCTGTCATTGGGTGAGTGGCAGTGGAGAGGCTGTAGCTACTCTGGTATTGGGGATTGTGGAGTTGATTTAAGTTCAGTCTTTTAGCTCACTTTCTAATTAGTCGCTGTAATTTTCTATCCCTGTGAAATATCTGTGAACAAAATTGAACAATGTAAAAGATATCACATTGTCTAAGCTTCCAAAAATCTGAGTTGCATTATATCCAGTGGCTAAAATTACACCCAAAAAGAATGCCTTGCAAACCTGTACAACCTGTACAACCTGTAAATACATTTAAATAGCAAATTCTTAGTCTTTGATCTGTCTTTCCAATAAGAATCAACCATTTCAAAGGTATCCTACATCCCTTTAACTGTACTTCGGATATTGAGGCTAATAATGCCCCTAATGAGTTTACTTCATCCTGGTACTTTGTGAAACTACGTGTAAAACTCAAAGATATTTTGCAGCCCAGTATTTCAGTTAATAAGTTTGAACAAACAGAGTTTTATTTATGAGCCAGACAGCAAAAGAAACGCAAGTTTAAAAAAACTTTGCAGTGTGCGTGAGAAGATTGAGGATGTTTTGGGACCTGGCTGAGGCAACTTCTGTGAAATTGTAGATGTGGACACAGTTTAAAGATAATCTTTGGTTAGTGTTGCGAGGCACTTCATCATCTCATCTCAAAAGTAAATACTCTCCTTGTGTCTTTAAACTAATAGTCTTACAACACATCAGAAGATAAGAGTTTCCAATTAACCAAAGACCATTATGAAATGTAACAGTAGCTCCAGGTCAAATGTTGATGTCAATTTTCCTTTAAAAAGTTTTTGTGCCACGTAGCTTTGCTCTGTATAACTTTGTTTCTTCTGCCAATCTTGTACTTAGAAAAATACTGCGCCATTACGTGACTACCCTTCAAGATAACCTTTTATAAGAATAATGACTTCAGTGTCCATTAATTTCCCACAGTCAGGCTACACTTAACTTACAAATGACTTACTTTCTCTGTACATACCGGATGTTCCTGTTGTCCACTTTGTGTTTAATGTGCATAATTAACCATCAAATATTGTTATAGTGAAAAATGACACGTCTATCTTTGCACTATTTTTGTCTTCTTGTCTTCTTTTCTGTTTTGTTGATTATATTATATTATAAGGTTTTATGCAATATATTGTGTCGCAAATCTGCACAAAAATTATGCCGTTTTAGCTGCCATTGCCTCTCTGAATCCTCTGATGAGCTGAGATCACACATCGGCTTTAATTGTGATGTGTTTTTAAGTGTCTTTTATGTATGTTTGTTATGATCAGTGCTGTGCTTTGTTAAAGTTAAAATACTGTCACCTTCTGGGACAGACAATAAAGCTTATTTATCTATCTAACCACAAATTTCCTGAGGAATACAACAACAATTTAAAATTTAGATAAAGCATTTGCAAGTATGTTTACTTTTGGCTTAGCCTTTACCCACTTGTCAAAAGCTTTGTTTTTCTGTTGAGATTTTATACCTGAATAGTGCAGTCTATTTTCTGGCCCAGTTATGGTCTCTAGGCTGACCCCTAACCTCTACGATACAGTGTTCATGGGCTACAGAGCAATATAAACATCTCAAAGGTAATAAAACAGCTGCTCGCCAGGTGCCTTGAGTTGGACGATTTTGCCGACAAACCACCACCAAGTAGGTACACACCGTGACCCTGCTGCCTGCTGCTTTAATGCATTTTCTCTGGGTCACTGTAGTGTTAAATGGAGGATCTTTACGCCTCTGAATACCTTTTACTGTCCGAAATAATTACAGTCTAGCCCCAGCTGGATGAGTGGAGAGTGTCTGAATGTAAATGAGAGGGGAACAGAGAGGAGGAGCACAGGATTCTGTGGTACGGTGCGGGGGGCACCTGTCAGCTGTGATAAAACAGAAAAGGACACGCAGCCTTTGAGTCTGAGGTGAGGACACAATGGGACAAAGAGGTAGTGCTGAATGAGAACGATGTCTGGGTCTACGCTCAGTTTAAAAAGGTGACGGGGATAAAAGCTGAAGTATACAATGAAAAACCATCATCAGTCAAATAACTGGAATTTACATATTCTTAGACCTGCCCAAGTTACATTGGAACCTTTGTGCAAATAGCTCATGTGGTAGAATGGCCAGCCACAGTTATAGATGTCAGGGCTATTCCAGCTCCCACCAGTACAGTGTAGTGTCCTTTGGCAAGACATTCAAGTGGCATCTAGTCTATAGTGGTGTATGAATGCATGTGGCTGGGTCCTTGATCTAATTTCTTTTTAAGTAGATATAATCTACTTAAACCTTTTTTATTAGGTTGATTAGGTTTATTAGGTTGCATTTCTGATCAGTGTAGTTGTGTTCTAAGCATGTCACAGAGACATAAAATATCTGAAATTATTAATAGATTGTGGTAATATCGATAGATTAGGTAGCAAACCATAACTGCAGTTACAATTGTCTGATCACAAGTAAATCAAAGATATTGCTATGCTAGCTTTATATTTATTCAGCCTGTCTAGACCCATTTTGTTTGCCTTAGTTCAACTTAAAGTTTGGAGACAAGTTTTCTATTCAGTTTAAATCCATCACTGGTTCAGTGCCATTCACAATTTGTCCATCTTGTGTATCTTTACAGTGCATAAAACCCATAAGTCATCCAATAGGGATAGATTGCCCTGCACAACATTAAGACAAGAGGCCCATTCACAGTTGGAGTATGGTGCGTGTGAGGGGAGCTGACGCGCCCTGTGAACCGTCTGTTTGTCTCTACAGCTGTCAGAGGCGCTTGCTGGCTCTCATCAGTCTCAAGCACATGCATTATTCATTCTGTGAAATATAACACGTCTGGACCGTGCAGCCACACTTGAAATAGAATACAGTGTAATGGGGGATCAATTTTTCACTGCAAAGGAACATAAAAGATTAACCGCTGTTTATATCACTGATATGAAGAACTATAATTTGTAACTTGAGGCAAACTTTGTGTTTTATAGTGTTCATTTTCTTGGCTAAAATCTTGTCATAGTGTGATTAAAAGTGACAGTAACAAAAACTAAAACTTTGACCAAAGTACTGATGTTTTCTTACAGAGTAAAAAAAGAGTACAAGTGGAGGCAACTTCCATTTTTTAGTATTAAGGCCATGAGCATCTTATGGTCTAAAAAAATATTATATAATATACATTTCAAAAAGCCTACATTTTTGAGAAAGCAATCCATGTGATAAATTAGAAAATTTGCTAAAAGGAAAATCCATACTATTATTAAGTTACCACCTTGTCTGCTTAAGTAAGGATCACTCTATTATTTAGTTTTAAGAGAGAAACTTTAATAATGTAGAAATGCCAAGTTACTTAATTGAAAAGCCATACCTAGGGAACCTAAGGAAGTGACACTTATATAATAATAGCTGATTCTTCTTTATTTCAGCACAGTGTTTGTTACGGCATACTGCCCTTTATAACAATACTGACAAGCAAAATAATACCTCCTAGTTTTTGTTAACATATCTGAAAATGCGGTGCTTTCAGATTTTAAAAATAACATTTTCGAAGGTCTGGAGTGGAGAGGGGTTGATGGAGAGAATTAAAGGAGTGATGCTGATTGGGAGCAGTGGGAGAAAATAAGATGCTGTTGGAAGCAGAGCAGAGTATCCCAAAGGTGCTGCTGTAATCTGGGCCACATGTCACAGAGGGAGCAGGTCACCCACACAAGCCACCGGGACATTCGTCTTAGTTAGGGACCTGTCCAAGCATCTCCACGACAAGTGCAACATCTCATTGTACTCACAACCCATAGTTCTGCCTCGGAAACTGGGATTCTGAACTGCACAAACCAGCAAATACTACAGAAGTTAAAAGAATATAGTTGAATTAGATCGTGCTTGGTGGACATCATCAAATGCAACTGAACAGCTTAGATGTTTGAGTTAGAATCTTACATCCTAATGAGATTCTTTGTTCTTTGCTATGATTGGCTGTATATTTATAGAACTGGCTAACTTGTGGCAGTAATTTAACCATTAGTCTTTAACAACGTTGCAATATTAACATTTCAGACTTGATTACGATACCAAGAAAAGTTCTCAGTCGTTATTTCAATGCCACAATCAGAATAAAAAGTATCACTACTAAATATGAGTAGTATCAGTACTTCCAATGAGTGTCTAGTTTTGATAGTGGTATCTGTTGTTGTGTCCTTGTGCGTGATACTTAACCTGCCTTGGATCTCTTTGTGTTCAGAGGTTTTGTTACTGTAAGCCAGGCAAATTTTCTGTCTTTCTAATATTCAGATAAGTAAGGAATTTTCTATCATAATGACTCAATTTTGGTGAAACAAAAGCTTAATTAAAACCATTACATACTTGAGCATAGATGAAAAAAGCAGTCTGGCAGTGAAACAGGTGAGCGCAGATCTCTCCTTCAGGAAGTCCTCTGCCATGTCCGTTTAAAGAGTATTGACTTATTTGACGTGTGCACACTTCCTCTCTCACTTAAGCCTTATTTGATTACAGCCTCGCACTTCATTTACACCTGGCTTTCTTGAATATCCGAATTAAGCTAACCGCCTATCTCGCAGAATGAATCAATGCTATCTTTTCTTTCCTAGTGCATATTTGAGTCACCAATAGGTTTTAATAATGTGAAACACAACTCCCAACGCTTGTTAAAATACAGAGAGATCGTAAAAAGTAAGCAAAGACAAATGCATATTCCCTGGGTATGTGAAGTAACACTTGTCTTGTCCTGCTTTTTCTGAGTCTGTTTGAGAACCAGAGCAGACTGTTTGCATTATCAAGGGACACAGCGTCTTTGGTCTTGTCAGAGATAAGCCGAGGAGAAAGTGTAACAACATCCCATAAGACACTTGTAGTCTGTATTAAATTAGGTGCCATTGTCGTACAGTAAAACTTCATATATGGCTGGAGGTAGGAATTATAATGAAAGTGGTGGATTGGACTCCATTCTCGTGGAACTAGTTCTTCAAAACCAGGTGGACTTGAGTAATTGACTTTCTTGGAAAACTGATGAGGGACTGGAAATTCAACCAAAAAGATAAGATTTAGTTTGAGATGTCTGGTTCATAAGGTGAAAGAAAAGAAATTCAGGTGTGTACTATCGGATATCAATAAAATAAGTAAGGCATTAAATATAAGGATGCTTTACAGACGTACAGTTTTTTTACTTTTTTTTTTTTTTTTTACAGTTAAAAAAAAAGTTACATTCACCTACATATTGAGGACACATACAAGTTTTATTTCACTCTCAGTTTGCTGACAGGCCATGTCTCATGAATTCACTCTGGGGTTGCTGGGGTTTTCAGATCAGAGAGGTTTAAAACAACTGGATTTCAGCATTGAAACTGGCAACCAAAACGAGACTCATTCTTTTTTATGATTGGATAATCGCCTTGAGAACCAAAACAGCCAATTACAACATAAAAAATGTGGCCATCATTACATGCCTGTTATCATTGTAATTAAGAATAAATCGGCATTACAATTGTTAACAGGTATATTTGATTTGAACATGTCTACCTTATATCTGGAGACGCTGAAATTTCTAATTAAAGTCATACTGTTCTTATTTCTGTTTTTGCTCAATTCCTTAAAATAAAGTGCATTTGGAATAAAAGCCAAGCTAGCTGCGTGTGTGGTGATGCCTGTTTGTGCAGATGTGTAGTGACGCACTAAACACACTTAAAGAACAAACAGGAATAGAATGGGAGGGCTTGATGACTACCAGACTAACTACAGTATGATCAGATTTTGCTCAGACCAGAACCCTCCAATAGCATTACCGCTCCCATATTGGCTGGTATCACTGCAGTATATTGTTGTAAAGGAGTGAGGATCGGGCTGCACTCGTATAACCAGGCGTCAGATCCCACTGATTAATGCCTTTAATAATGCCAAGAGCACACTGAGGGGAAGAATAAAAGCGCTCCCCGGGACACACAGTCGAATAAATTAAACACACCCCATGTCCAAGGCCATCAAGCAAACTGCCAACAAGCTTTAATAAGCAACTGAATTATACAGACCCCTGGACTGGCCCGGGTGGTGTCATCAGTGAAAAATTGGTTAGATAATAGCATTTCACACCTGTTTGGCCTGCAACATGCAGTCATGACTCTGATCATTTATGGGTTTCTGTGATCATGTGGATTAGAGTTCATGGAGCCTATTTAATGCTTTACTGACTTTTTATTTTTTATATATTATGTCATTGTCATTCTCTAAAAAACACACCTGGAGTTGTGCTATTGTTCTTTCACAAATGTCTGGTAACCCTGGTGCCTTTCTCTCTACATCGTCTGTGTTTTTCAAAATCCATACACCTTCAAAAATTAAAGTTTTCGATTTTTGATAACGTTTTTAACTAATTATATAGGAAATGTGCAGGCTAAGGTGTCCAAAATTGTTTAGAATGCCCATTGCATAATATGATCTTATAATTATCAGAAATTACCATGGTTATTGTGAACTTTAATTATTATTGATGGTGCAAAAATGGACAGAGTAAGGTAATACAAGAAACAAACCAGGTTTAATTTTATAGCTATAACTAAACCATAGACTAAATGAGGGCAGCTACTGGACTAAAACCCAACTAAACAGTGGAAACGACATTGTAATTACCCGTGAACCGGAGGCACGCTTGCCCTCTTGTTAAACCCCCTGCGAATCATCACTTCAGTGCCGAAACATTGCGTCTAATGGTGTTTAGTTCAACAAGCTGAGCTCCCTCTGAAGTCCACTGGCTCCTCTTTACAGCTCGCTATCTCTCCTCCACACACACAGAGCAAACAGTATGTCAGAAATGTGGCAGCCCCAGGCCTCTAGAGAGCTCCACTCAGCGGGGTGTGAGAGACGGGGCAGAGGCGAGAAAGGATGGGGAAGAAGTGAAGCTCGAGAGGGCACTTGTCAAAACAATATGGCAACCCCCGCTATGCTCCTCCTAGAGTCAGGCCGTAAAGAGGTTACACTGAGTTGGATGAAAGCCGAAAAATGAGCTGTGGTCGGTGGAGATAGTATTAGGGCTGCCCCTCTGAAGGAAAATCTATCAACGTGACAGATATAGTGGGCCAAATTTTACCTTTGGAGTGACTTTGTATTTTTGCAGGATACATGTAGTATGCAGTGTTGACTGATATTACCATAGTTGTCCATCGGCCTGTATTAGTCTGTGTTGTCTGATACTTGGTACAGCTCAAGATCATTATAAAGCTATTAGGGATGTAACCAAGTCTCACGATATGATATCGTCATGGTATGAACCTCACGATACGATATTTATTGCAATATCGTGGGAAAATAACAAAACTGACATTACATAATGCTTTGACCAGTCATTTGTACAACATTTATTGTCATACTCAGATCAGTGATATTTTGAACAGCTTGAAAACCCTTTAGTTA
Source organism: Scartelaos histophorus (assembly GCA_000787155.1). Lineage (NCBI taxonomy): Eukaryota > Metazoa > Chordata > Actinopteri > Gobiiformes > Gobiidae > Scartelaos > Scartelaos histophorus. The sequence goes on along the minus strand of KN499407.1, from coordinate 32,433 downwards.
CTTGAATTTTGCACTTCAACTTCAAAACAGGGTTGTAACGATATCCAAATCTCTCGGTACAATATTTTCTCGATGTGCATCTCATGGTACGATATATATATTCCAATATTTTGTGGAGGCTTACAAAATTGTGAACATGCTACTTTTTACTTTTAAAATGTCATTATACGTCTTTGGTACTGTTATAATACAAAATAAGATTTAAAAGTGCTTAATAAAAAGTAAATTCTTCATTTAGTCTACACAGAAATAGCAAAAGATCATGGTCTGTGTAGTTCCCTCTGTTTTTGTTTTTTGTTTTTTTTTCTTTTGAGCTATTAGTGCACCTCAACAGTGCATTTACGCAAAGAGACTTGATACTTGATACGTGATTTGATATATTGTGTTGGCCCCTGATATTATTGTGATGATATGATATATGATATTTTTGTACTACTCAAACGAGTATCTAGTTTCAATATTAGTTTTAGTATCTTATTTTTTACAACTCTAATATGTAGAAAGTTAATTAATGATGATGCCTGTGTCAAGTCAGAAGAAGAAACATCTACCCCTAATTATTTTGGGACTAGGAGGATCAAAATACAATAGGCCAAATTTTGTCCATTTCATAACGCTTTGAATAAATTTTCTAAAAATTTTTCTTGCAGTATATTACAGTTGCTCATAATATTTTTTACACAATTACAGAATTGCACAGCTTAAGTGTGAAATTAAACTTGTTTGGATAATTGGAGAATCTTTTCAGAGCAATAACTTTAGTGTTTTCTGTGCAAAATATACAGTAGTATTGTACTGTAGCATGTGCTCTGTTCAGTGAGTAAAGACCACTTCAGATTTGAGTCAGCTACTGTTGTCATTTGAATACTTATACTGATAAAGTGAGACGCTTTCTACGCTACAGCAGGCACAGAGTTTGTGAGGGCAGAAAGTATCTCTTGTGTTTGTCTTTGCAATGACCTCTTTAAGCAGCCGCAGAGGAACCCGTGGGGCGCTTTAGAGAGAAGTACATTTTGCACAAGTGTTCCAGGACATAATGCCACATTGAATCCTGCAGGTCCTCCATATACACAACTGTCACCCACTTTGTGCCCTGGCTCTCCTCTGATCACTGAATATTCATGCAGTTATTTAAAGCAGAGCAGGGCTTTCATTTGGTTCAGAAGCAACAGAGGGCTACTTCTAACTCTAGATATCTTGTCTAGAATCTGGTTTTTGCTACATGTATGCACAATTTTATTTGGTTTAAGCTCCTATATTACACAAAATTAACCCTAGTGAGATTTAGGCCACGTTATAATGCTGTTACCACCTCAAAAATATACCAGGAGTTGTTTTGTTTCATTCACACGTTTCAGTAATTCTTTATTATTAGTCTGTCTATATCTACAAAGCTCAAAATGCTCGGTTCCATTTTGTGATGTTATAAATAAGTTCAAGTACAAGGTAACACAACCATGTAACTTTTGTTTAATAGAGATGTTTGCAGTTTAAAAACACAGTGGCGCACTTCCTGTATTGCCACATGACATCCCAAAGAAGAACTCAGGCTAAATATGCAAGATTTGTGAGTTAAACATGTGTGAATGAAACAAAACACAAGTTCAGCTATTCTTTTGATGAGGAAACAATGATATAACATCAAATAGAAAATAGCTTGATATATAGTCCCTTTAAACTCTATTAACTCTATTCTATTTACTCTGTCTACTCTATTTAAACTCTATTCTTCCCATATCTTGCAAATTAATGTTGGTTTGGTCTTAGAAGGAAATAGTCTGCAAAATAGGGCCAAATTAAACTGTAAAATACAATAATTAGATCTAATTCATATATTGAAAACCTGTGCTGGCATTTGAAATCTCATTTTGTCTCATTGTCTCATTTGTTTTTGTTTTATCAGGTCTTCCGCAGAAAAGCAGTGGAATTGGGAGAGAAGCTGTTGCCGGCCTTTAAGACGCCCACTGGTATCCCCTGGGCCCTGCTTAACCTGAAGAGGTAGGTCCTTCACCCGCCCACTCTGTGTCTG